>JAFIRS010007742.1:0-22346 GCA_018342105.1 Gonioctena quinquepunctata | reverse complement strand
AAACAGTATTCTATAAACACAAAATGACAGATTATATTTCAGTACCTATGTGTTGGTATTTCGAAAATTTGTGGGCGTGGATAATCAAACATGCTCTATCCATCTAAAATATTTCCATCAATACAGTAATGCCGCTTGTAACAGAAAGTAGTAGCTACTCTGATATTTCAAATAAAACACCCCGTATATTATATCATTTTTGGAATCCTCATAGGATTCCACACAACTCCCTTTGATAATTCCCTATACCTATCTGTGACAGTTTTCTATATCCGAAGCCAAGCACGACTGGACGCGATCAGTACTTGGATGGGTGACCACTGCTTGCCAAAGAAAATTCGCGTTATTGAACTCCGTACAGCTGCAGCGTAGTAGCATACTCGCAGCCATATCAATAAGCACGAGATACATCGAGAAATATGCCGTCCTTCGTAGGAGATGTTAAGATGGCGGTCCCGAGTTCATAGATGTTGAGCTCGTTGAAAAGCCGTACCTCTGAAACACTAGAGGATTCAGAAAAATTTCCGGTAGAGGGAAGTGTACTCACCGTTGTCGGTATTGAGCCTAGTTGCAGAATCAGGCAGACGTTGAATAGATGGTAAATAAAAACTTCTTAACAAAAAACTGAACCGACGAAAAAAGAAACTGAAAAGCAAAAAATTAAATGAACCTTTTCAGTCTTTATAACTTATCGTATATCGGTCAATCAGTGATCAGTTAATCAGGACATGTAATTATATATGTACATATTACCCCAAATACGAGGTAGCTGCTGTGAACCGTTGAGGATATTAAACAGTGTAAGCGTACATACTATCAAAACAAAATAAACAAATCAGATAATATACAAAATAAACAAAAACGAGTTTGAAAAACAGTCAATAAATTAGCAGGTAAAAAAATTAATAACGAACATCCACATGAAATGTATATTGGAAATAAGTTGACTGATAATAAAGCAATCATATAGAATACTTTTGCCAACCATTATGCAACCTTAGTTCCAAACAATTTGAAACAACATTTCCGTAATGAAACTTCATCAGGTACCAGTGACTTGAATATAACCGTGAATAGCTTCTATTTTCATCCTGTTACCCCTTCCGAAGTCCTCAATGTTATTGCAGAGCTCAAAAATAAAAATTCCACTGGAACGGATTGCCTCTCCACGAAAATAATCAAATCTGTTTCCGAGTATATCATTGAACCTTTAGCATTCATTATAAACAGATCTGTTGAAGAGAAATTGTTTCCAGACTTATTGAAAATAGGAAAAGTTATTCCGTTACTCAAGAAGGGCGATCCTCTTGATATTGAAAATTATAGACCTGTGACCATTCCCAGTGTTCTGAGTAAGGTAGTAGAAAGGTGTATTTACAATAAATTATTACCCTTTTTGGTAAAAAACAATATTATAAGCGAGTGTCAAAATGGATTTTGCCCAGGGAGATCGACGGAAAGTGCTCCTGCAGCTTTCTTAGAAATTATTCATAGAGGTGTCGATAGAAGAAAATTTGTTGCCGCACTTTTCTTTGACCTATCTAAAGCCTTTGATTCCATAGATTTTGATACACTCGCTGATAAACTGTACACTATTGGTATTCGTGGAAAATTTCTGGCTTGGGTACTTTCCTATATGAAATATAGGAGATTATATGTAAGATGGGACAATACTGACTCTGATATGTGTGAGGTGAACATAGGAGTTCCACAGGGCTCAGTCTTGGGACCATTGATATTCTTACTTTATATAAACGATCTCCCACAATATTTGGGTATAAGCTCGATATCATTATTTGCCGATGATACTTCAATCTCAGAAGAAGCCGACAGTCCTGCGGAACTTCAAACTAAACTCAACATTATTAGTAAACGATTCACAGATTGGTGTCACAGAAACAGGCTTAGAGTCAATCCAGATAAAACAGTTTTAATTCAATTTTTTGGCAGGAAATATACATATCATGAACCTCTGAACATTGAAATTAGTAACGTGGCAATATATCCATCAGAGACGACCAAATTTTTAGGATCACACATTGATTCTGGACTAAGTTGGAAATTCCAAAATTTTGAATGAAAAAGATTTTGGATGAAAACTGTTTGATGGATGTCTATTATGCCATGGTAAATTCAGTTCTGTCTTATAATGTACTCCTGTGGGGAGATGGAACAAACATAGAAAGAGCGTTTGTAGCTCAGAAACGTATTATTCGTGTATTATATGGTCTTCGTTACACAGATTCCTGCAGACCAATTTTCAAAGAAAATAATATTTCAACATTACCCTGCATCTACATTTATAGTTGTCTACTCTATGTGAAAAAAAATGAATACAGGTTAGAAACAAATTCCAACTGTCACATATACCCAACTAGAAACGGAAACCTACTAAAATTACAACAACATCGTACTTCGTTGTTTCGAAAATCACCTTCTGCAATAGGCATAAGGCTCTTCAATTGTTTACCACCAGCCATAAAAATTATTTCAGAATTACCTTTGTTCAAACTGAGAATAAAAAAATATTTGTTGGAGGGAAGTTTCTATTCTATGAACGAGTATCTGGAATACTCTAGTAGAAAATAGTTATGACAAAGCTGTATATGTTTATTTTAATATTTTACACTGACGATTCCTGTATATTCATTTATTTATTTATATAATGTCTCAAACTGACTATGTCCCATTGATTATTTGATGTATTCGAGGAATAATTTTGGTACTATTATATCACATCTTCAAGACCTCTTTACAGTTCTTTGTATTGTGTATGAGCTTATTTAAATGTGTTTATATGTTTGCTTGTATATGAGTGTATATATGTGTGTGTTTATACAATTCATATTATCCTTCTTCTTTTTTTGACATGTCCAATACCATGTAATATGGTCTTACTGGAATAAAATAATATTTGTTGTTTTGTTGTATCTTTCGACTGTCTTCCGTCTCCATCATCACATTAGTTCCGAGCCTGCATTATATTGTAGTGTCATCAGAACTACATATGTGTGCTAAGTTTCAATAGAATCGGTTCACAAGTGTAAAATCAATAAATCATCCCCTATTCTTCCACCCTTCGAATGGGACTAACTTACAAACATACCCTATACAATAAAAAAAAAAACATCCAAATCGGATAACCCAGTACAAAGTTATGCGTGATAGAATCGGTCAAGAAGTAAAAATTCAGTAGGTGAACCAACAATCATCCCCCATTTTCCTACCCTTAGGAGTGGATTTTTTTAAATTCAGATGGGAATAACTTCGATGTATACCCTATCCATTAAAAAAAGTATAATCAAAATTGGACTACTCTGTAAAAAGTTATGGGTGGTCATACATAAAAAATATATACGCTTCGACTAGAGAACCTCCTCCTTTTTTTTCGTCGGTTAAAAACCTGCACTAGAAGAATGAAGGTCCGATACATGAGGACATGTTCTGGACATTCATCCACTCAATTAAGTACTACTATCTGAAAAAAAATATTGGAGTAAGTAAGCTCAAGCATAAAAAAATATCTGATTCAATGTTCCCTACTTTCTTTTCCACTTTCCTGTCAATACCTCGACAGTGGACGGAAGCTCCATAGTATCATCTGAGTCGCAAACATCAGTCCATAGACCCACACCGTACTGATGAAGAGTAACTACTCAGAAACTCAGTCGATAGCTCATAATTATCAATGTTCTAATCAATGTGTCCCACTGTCGGCAAGAAAACAAACTCCCCAAATGTGGTTTCAGATACCACTACAATAAGGAAAGCCCCTATTATCTCAGATTGTAAATTTTTATCAGAAATTTATTTGGTGAAGCAATTGAAATGGCAGTTAAAAACACTTTGAATTTTTTATACATATGATCATTGAAATAATTTGATTCTCAATATCACAACTTCCTGAAAGTATTATTATACTCCAGATATATAGATATAATCAAATGTTTATGGAGGTATATGCAGGAAAGTAATTATATCTGGATAGATTTTAGAACTACTATACACATATTATAGTCCGTATTTTCTATGTCGTACCACTACTGGCATCTCGAAAACGGTAAATGATACGAAGTTGGTTAAATTAGACAAAAGTTGTCTATTTTAGTCAACAATGAAACAATGTTTCCAAATCGAAATTATCACGAACCGTTTTCAAAGTATACGCGGAAAACCGAAATGGCTCGTTCTCTTTTCTTTGCGCCGCACCTCTATTTTAGGAATATAGAAATTTGTTCAAGAAACCATCTTCTCTGTTTTAAATTTGCTTCGATCTGCTGTGCTTTGATTTTCAGTACAACGTTTCGTTCTTCGGGGGCCACCCTCAACTGAATTTTTTCGAATACGGACCAGTATTTTTGTAATGAATTTAAAAGTGAGTTCATACAGCAAGTAAAATAAAATAAGAAATAAAATAAAGTAAAATAAGAAATAATAATTTTCAGAGTGTTTATAGAGCTGAGTAAATTAATGTAAGAAGTAAGAAGCTATCAATCGAAATTTGGGATTGTATGTTGAGGTTACCTCAATTTCAATTATGTAGACTTGACAAATTGGTCCCTGTTATTGTTTATTGAATGAAAAATAAGCCACTGTTGACAACACTAACAATATTATAAAATCTTCGTCATCTAAAGACCAAAAACGAAATTTTAAAAAATGGCACTGAACACACCATTTTCCAGTTATGAAAACAAAAACATATACTAGGACTAAATAGCTATTATATCATGTCATCTATCATCAACTTTCGTCAGTTTGTCTAAATTATTCAGTATTTACATGTGCCTAACAACTAGTCGAAATAAAATAAAATAAAAGATAAAAGTTAACCATCTTTCATTCCACTTCTTATTTTATATTACTTCTTATTTTCTTTTATTTCTGTATAAACTTGTTATGGATGTTGTGTAGTTTTAACTTTTTAAATTACTTTATTTTATTTCTTATTTTATTTTACTTGCTGTATAAACTCACTATAAGTAGTTCTTATCTTACCGAGTTCAGATACAATTCTGCCCATAAATTCAATTATCAAGGTCTGAACAATGAAAATTCCAAAATTTATTTTTTACTGATTTTGCTCTTGCCTTCGCAGGCAAAAGACGATAGTTTGAATTACACATTAAACTTGAAACTATTTGAAATCAGGACAAAAACAATTGATATCTCAAGTACACATTTTCGCTCTGGTATGGTATGTTTGAGGCAATTTTGAAGCATTCGGGGAGTTAAAGCCATGCATGCTCATCTTATTGAAACTCATTCTGATTTTTCTTGTATTCCACGAATCCTGATTCAAATCATCATTTTACTATCTTTAACATGAAACTTAAAAAAAAATTACCTAAACGTCGTTCTCATTATCACCACCATTTCCAGTAATAGGGCAACTTTTATTCCTAGATTTCACAAATGAACCATGCTCACGTAAACTTCTTCCAATACGTTGAAAAATTCTGGCATTGGGCTGAAGACGTTCGGGATACATTTCTTGATATATAGCCAGAGATCTGGAGCTATTTCTCAAACACCCCGAATACACGAGCAACATATCAGTTAGCAGTTACCTGGATCTACCAAAAATAACAAGAGAACAGATTATTGATGCATGCAAAAAACTCAAGAACAGGTGGATATCTGGGCCTGACAATATCCCGCCCAAAGTAATAAAAAAATGTATTCATACAATATGTGACCCTCTCATTGTAATTTTCAATCTTATTGTCAAAACTGGAACATTCCCTGAAATTTGGAAATTTTCGCGCATATGTCCCATTTTCAAAACAGGAAAACCAAGAGAGGTCACAAATTATAGACCTATTGCACTGATTTCTGCCCTCTCAAAATTATTCGAGATAATTGTGGCCGACCTGATGTATGCTCATACTCGCCATCTCATTTCCCAACATCAACACGGTTTCATGAAAGGTCGTAGCACTTCGACAAATCTGTGTTTATTTACAGAATTTGTATCCGAAGCACTCGATTCAAGATCTCAGGTAGATGTAATCTACACAGATTTTAGTGAGGCGTTCGATCGCGTATCGCACAACAGGCTTCTAGACAAACTTATATATTTTGGTTTCTCTGAGAATCTTATTAATATCTTAAAAACGTATTTGAAAGATCGCAAACTCTACGTTGACTATGAAGGAGTGAAATCCTATGAGTTTACGGCAACATCCGGTGTACCACAGGGCTCAAACCTGGGACCCCTACTTTTTCTGCTATTTGTAAATGATATCTGCACTAAAATTGAATCCAATACCCTTGTATTTGCTGATGATATGAAACTATTCAGACGGATTGAGGGCCTAACAGACTCTATTTCACTACAAAATGACTGGTGTACAGTAAATAAACTATCACTTAATGTCAGGGAATGTGAAATTATGACCTATTACGAAAATACATCCCTTTAATGTACAATTATACCATTAACAAGGAGTTACTGTCACGAGTCACACAACATAAGGATTTGGGTGTCACATACACACATACTAACCTTACAAATCATTATGAAACAATAATTTCCAAAGCCATGAAATCATTAGGTTTTTTAATTCGTACTTGTAGTGAATTTGAATCGTTGGATGCACCCTGTCAATTGTACTATACCTTAGTTAGAACCAAACTGGAATACTGCAGTCAAACATGGAACCCGTACCACCAACAAACAATTTCGGCAATTGAAATGGTTCAACGAAAGTTTATAAAAAATATAAACGTTACCCTGAAAGAAATTACAATTATGGTCTCCTGTTGAGCGAGTTTAAGACACAGTCATTAAGAAAATGAAGAGAAATCAATGATCTACTATTTATGTACAAAATTATACACAACACCATAGATTCTTCGACATTACTTTCGTTAATCAACTTCAATATACCCCGACAATCTTCTCGGTATCACAATACATTCCACTTCAATGTACCTAATACACAACATCACTTTCATTCACCAATAAACTCAATGAGCAGAAATTATAATAAGCTAGGCTCAGTTGACATTTTTTTTCTTAACCGGACACAATTCAGACAAACCGTTTCCAGTTTGGTTTCTGACTAACCTATAACCTGTAAGTCAATCAAACTTATAAATTATTACTACTTTTCATTGCACAATCACATGTAATATTTATTAAGTACTCCTGTAATTGGGCTTCGGCCTGCTGGATGTATATACCAAATAAATAAATAAAAATAAATAAATATCCACTTTCTCATCATTAGAAAACTCCATAGGTTTTGGTTCAACGTGTAAATAATCCACCCTTCAGATTCGAATTCGTTAATTTGTAATCTGTCATTCACTTTCTTTTATTCCATGGCTCACTTCATACTTCATGAAGTTTGAAACTTTCCGTTTTCATTTGATATAGGTTCGTTTGAGAATACGTATGGCACTCAAATACAGACAACAAAAGAATTGCCTATTTCCTAAGAATGCTTCTCGGCTCTTTGACATAAAAAAATGTATAAAATAAATGTATTAATCGTTGTTCCTTGTTATTCCTCTGCTTTTTCCTTTTCATCACATTGGATTTGATTTCAAGTTTGAGTATTTATTCAAGGTAGATTTATTTTAAATTTTATTCTCGCAACTCAAGTCGAATACCCTTTCAAATACGAACAAAAATAAAATCAGGACCGTATTCCGGAGGGGAGGATTTTCATTGTTCGGACCTTGATGATGGAATTTATAGGCAGAAATGTAAAAATAAAAACCAGGTAAGATACATATCTGAACTCGGTAAGATAAATTCATTTAAAAAAAATACAGGTCCGTATTCGAAAAAATTGAGTTTAGGGTGGCCCCCGAAGAACGAAACGTAGTATTCATAATAAGTTTTTAACAAAAAATTGAACCGACGAAATACGGAACTGAAAAGTAAAAAATAAAATAAACCTTCTTAGTCTCAATAACTAAGTTCCTAAGCTAATGTAAGAAACTAATTTTGAGTCGGAGCCAAACAAACAAGCAAAAGAATTAGGAGAGGCATAAAATAATGGCATCGAGTTGCGCGGTGACATTCTGATAATTTTTTTGAAGTTATTCAATGATCTCCGTTGATTTTTCGTTTGACGCCGACTCAAAATTAGTTACTTACATAAGTTTAGGAGCTTAGTTATTGAGACTGAGAAGGTTCATTTTATTTTCTACTTTTCAGTTCCGTATTTCGTCGGTTCAATTCTTTGTTAAAAAGTTATTATTTTTCAATTTTATGTGGCTGAAATCTACTACCTACTCAATTTTTCATAACTTCAAAAATACTCACTTACTCACCTTACTTCAACTATTGTAGTATATGTATATGTGTATATATGTGTGTGTATATATGTGTGTGTATATATATGTATATATACGTATACATACGTATACATTAGTATTCTAAGTAGTTTAGTTTTTTATATTATAAATATTTGTCAATGCTGAAACAAGTGTTCTCACACTTATCGGCTTTTGCTGCTTTGTCCACACCATCAATCTCAATCAAATTGTAATACTTGTGATTCCAGTGATCTGCGATTGTATTTTGATTGTGTGTGAATAAAGATTATTATTATTATTATTATTGGCAGTTGAATAATATATGATATAAATTGTTTTTGATAGTTCTGGTTAGTTTATTTATCACTTTGTATATAATTTCATTATTTTATAGAATGATATTATTTTGACAGATATAGGAGAACAAAAATAATGACGATTGTGATATGTCAATGTTTTGACAACTACTGAATAATATTATTCAAAAAGTACGAGTTGGGTATTTAATAAGTTGAAAAGCCAAACCAGGTATTAAAAAAACCTTACGATGAACGAGCTTTAGCAGAAATGCAGAGACTGAGAAGTCAACTCACAACTCAGTAATAGGCTTGAATACTAGTTTCGATACAACCTGAATGATAAATTAATAGAAAAGTCGAGATAAAATAATCTACTCCGACAGTGGGACTGACTTATCACGTTGAGCAAACTGGGCAGCCACAATAGGGTCTTGAAGAGGAAGCGCTCTAGATTCTGAACAGGGTAGTCGATATCTTGAACATTCATTATATATTAGTTTTTAGACGGTTTGTGCTTTATATTTTGTTCATGCAACGGGAAATAAAAAATTGAGTTGTATTTCCTAATTTTATGTGGCAGAAATCTACTAATGACTATTTATTCAATCAACAATTAAGGTATCCATTATGTTATAGTGTTCAATAAGAAATAAAAAATTTAGTTGTATTTCCTAAGTTTTCGTGGCAGAAATCTCCTAATTACTATTTACTCAATCAACAATTAAAGTATCCATTATGTTGTAGTGTTATCAGAACTACATAGGTGTGCCAAGTTTCAAGAGAATCGTTTCACACGTGGAAAATCAATCATCCCCCATTTTTTTACCCTTAGGGGGAATAATTATTTTTAAATTCCAATTCGAGGTAACCCTCTACAATAAAAAAAGATTCATCCAATCGGATAACCCAGTACAAAGTTATGCCTGATAGAAACGGTTAATGGGCCAACATTCAGAGGGTGAACGATCGATATCCTCCATTTCGCTACCCTTAGGGGTGGCATTTTTTTTTCAATTTGAGATGAAACCAACTTTGAAGTACATCCTATCCATTAAAAAAAATAATCATCAAAATCGGACTACTCTGTGGAAAGATATGCGTGGTATGTTGACTGAAATCTACTAATTACTACCTACTTAATTTTTGATCACTTCCAAAATACTTACTTACCTAGCTTACTTCAACTATTGACTGTTAAATAATATGATTATCTACTTCAACTATTTATTGTTATATATTATAAATTATTTTTGAAAGTTCTGGTCAGTTGATTTCATTACTTTGTATATAATTCCATTCTTTCATGGAATGTAATTATTGTGACGGATGTAGGAGGATCTGTCAATGCCAACTACATATGTGTGCCACTGTTCAGAAGTGAAAAATCAATCATCCTCTATTTTTCTACCCCTAGGGGTGGATCATTTCATTCCAAATTGGAATATGATCAACTATGAGGTATACCTTATCTGATAAAAAAAAGAATCATCCAAATCGAAGATCCCAGTACAAAGTTATGCCTGATAGAATCGGTTAACGGACCAGAATTCAGAGAGTGAGTGATCAATATCCTTCATTTTGCTACCGTTAGGGCTGGATTTCATCTTTCAAATTCAAATGGGACCAACTTCGAAGTACACCCTATCCACTGAAGAAAGGATTATCGGAATCGGACGTCTCAGTAAAAAGTTATGCGTGATCATACATAAAAAAATATGATAAAAAAAAATATACGCGTCGACTAGAGAACCTCCTCCTTTTTGGTTTCGTCGGTTAAAAATCAAAGCACAGCAGATCGAAGTAAAATCAAAACCGAGAAAATGGTTCCTTGAACACATTTCCATATTCCTAAAAATAGAGGCGCCAGCGCAAAGAAAAGAAAACGGGCCATTTCGGTTTTCCCCGTATATTTTGAAAACTGTTCGTGATATTTTCGATTTGGACACATCGTTTCATTGTTCTCTAAAATAGGCAACTTTTCTCTAATTTAACCAACTTCGTATCATTTACCGTTATCGAGATGCCAATAGTGGTACGACATAAAAAATACGTAGGTACTAAATATATTTGTAGCACTAGACATGAATCAGAATATTTTTCTTTATATTTCCATTATTTATTCGGTAAGTAGTTGATAAGAACTGCTATTCCACACATTTTCAGCAAAAGCATTCACTATCAACCATAAATCTAACAGAACACGGATTGTTATTGTGGACATGAAAAATCCAATCGAATATTTTCAGAACACGACCAATAAGTAATTTTTTTATAATAAAATATAATTCGTCTAATATGACGATTTGTCGAAGGCTTATCTGCTCCAGACCAGATGTGGGACCCTATTTTATTTTCATAATAAAACGTTCGAATGGAGCTAAATGCATAATTATATATAATTTTCATGGTAGGATATTATCTATCGAATGAATCGATTTGGTTTTGGGCTTTGGTATTTTCAACTTATGCGTGAGGTAGAGGCATCAATGTAATGGACTTCGGTATTCTGGGATTTTGAGAAACTCGAGACAATATTGTCTTGGATTAGATTCGAATCGATATACTCGATTCGAGATTTTTTTCAGAGTTCAGTATTTGATATTAATATATTCTAAGTATGTAGCCTGCAACCTGAAAAAGAAACATTGGATCAGGATACATCCATTGCAACTATGAAATAACCGAAATCTATGAGTCGGACGCAATATTTTTATTGCAATTTTTGCAGAAAATATACGCAGCCTCATTTCTGTATCAGGGCGTTCGCTGCAAGATCGAAAGTAAGCCCTAAAATGTATTACTATTTGACCTATCAAAATAACGAAATCTCTCCGTGGGAGGAGTAGAACTGGAAAAAAAACCAGATCTATAAACCTTCATAAAGAAATATGGACGGATTTGTTCCAAAGTTTGAAATGTTTTTTCTATGTGTCAACTTGGAAACTGATTGATAGAGAAAAGTAGTGTCCAAATATGAAACCTCCACCAACGAAGTCTGACGAAAACGTTTATTGCTATAACAATGTTTCGGGTTCAAATCAAATCAAAATCAAATCAAAATATACTTCATTATATACAGTGCTTCCCTCACCCCCTTTTATTTTTGGAACGATTATACATAAACAAGTGAAATTTCGAAACTGAATATTAAAGGTTGTAAACTTCCCTACTAGTGATGATAGATGACGAAATCGTCAAAGATGACGTCACAAGGCCATTGTGACCAATAATTTCTAATGGAACCCTACGGCAAGCGACACCTCTTTTGAAAGGTATCAAAAAAACCTATTCAATGATACTAATTTTGTTTGTGTTTATGGCAGTTTTAATGGCTCATTAGTAAACATTAAAATTTAAATTCCATTCAGTATGATATTATTTACAGATTTAAGAATCAGTATCTACTTAAAGAAATTGCTCGAAGTGACCTCCATTTACTTCCTCACAGTGAAATATCCTATTTTTACACTCTTCTCGTACTTTTGCAAATGTGTCTGCGGAAACAGCCTCACATTCTGCAACAATACGTTGTTTTAAAACGTCAATATTGTCAGGTTCAGTGGCGTAAAACCCCACAGAATAAATCCAAAGGTGTGAGGTCCGGTGATCGAGCTGGCCATTCCGTTGAACCTCGTCGTCCAATTCATCTACCACGATACTCCTCATCCAAATACCGTCTTACTGCACCGCAATAGTGTGGAGAAGCACCATCCTGTTGGAATGTTATTTCCAAATTGCCGAATTTATCTGGATTATCTTCCAAAATTCCAAGGATTAACGGTTCTATTGCGTTTTGCAACAGCTCCAGATAAACCTCACCAGTTGAATTAGTATTTAAAAAAATAAGCCCATCGATTTGGTTTCCCAGGATACCTGCCCAAACATTCACCTTCTGGGGAAATTGGGTATGTGTTTCACGAAACAGGTGAGGATTTGTGTCACTCCAATACCTCACATTCTGTGTATTTACATTTCCATTCAGATAGAAAGTACTTTCGTCACTAAAACAAATTGTTTTGACATAGTCTGGCTGTTGGTTGATTTTAGTTTCCATATTTTCACAAAATTCTAGTCTTCGGTCTGGGTCGTCGTCTGAGAGTTGATGATCCATTTTTAATTTGTATGGATGAAATTTGTTTTTTTTTAACACCCTGTGTACTGTACTTCGACTGACTTCACAGGTAGATGCAACGTGAGTTGTTGAAGAAGTAGGATCAACTATTACTTCTGCCAGTATATAAATTTTTTCTCATCAGAAATTTGTGGTCTGCCAGATCGTTTCGCATCATTAATACTACTCGTTGTTTCAAACTTACGAAGAAGCTCCTTTAAATAAGACCTCGAAACGGGGCGATCGGGAAACCTCTCATTAAAAATTCGTTCTGCTGCATGAATATTTTGTCCAGTTTCACCAATAATTAGGATCGCTGCTACTTTATCACCTAAAACACGTACCATTTCGCTTCTTGAAGCACTTAAACGTTCGGCTCACAACAGTTTAACAAATTATTGGAATGTACAAATATATTAAAAGTACCAAAAGCTGCTAAAACAGTTAAACGTTCGATCAACAATACACAAATTATTAAATGTACAAAAACTTGGACAATTACAAAAACGTCGAATTAGGGAGACTAACAAAAACGTCAGCTTATTTGACAACTAACCAGAGGCGGAGCTTGAATTTGGAATTTTAGTATTAACTGATTTAATTCATCACAGCTTTGCGTTTTTTAAAAGCGAGTTGCCAAAACTGTCATAAACACAAACAAAATTAGTATCATCGAATAGGTTTTTTCGATACCTTTTAAAAGAGGTGTCGCTTGCCGTAGGGTTCCATTTAAAATTATTGGTCACAATGGCCTTGTGACGTCATGTTTAACGATTTCGTCATCTATCATCACTAGTAGGGAAGTTTACAATCTTTAATATTCAGTTTCCAAATTTCACTTGTTTATGTATAATCGTTCCAAAAATAAGAGGGGGGAGGGGACTTTTGAGAAGCACTGTATATAATAAGTTTGGAAACAAACACAGAAAAGTCAGGAGAATCAACACAAGAATATCAAAAAAGCATTATATTTAAAAAAATGAATATAAATATATACACACAAACATATAAACATCCTAGGTGAACGAATAGTCATAAGTTAACAGAACATTAAAGGCGTAAATAAATAAAGTATATGAATTAATAAGATTATTTGAACCCATAGTCGTTACACTGTTTTGTAATTCGTAGAGACTATCAGCAGTGGACATATAATGCTTAAAGAAGAAATGATTTAATTATAGATCAGCGATTTTTTAATCAAATATGATGATGGAATGGCGAATGTATCCATCGTAAGATGATTTGTTCTTATGTAACAGGCACACAGTTTCTAGTATGTATAAAGAGGAGAGTGTAAGTAATTGTTGCTCCTTGAACAAGGGTTTACAAGACACTCTAGGCCCAACTTTGCCCATATATCTAATGGCGCGCTTTTAAAGAATGAATACTGTATTGAAGTGCTGTTGGTTGCAGGTGCCTCAGAATGATATGCCATACCTTAGATGCGATTCAACTACAGCGTGGTACACAATTTTGGCGGTTACAATACCCAATTCATTCGTGCCTGAACAGAAAAAAACATTCATGAGATGACTCATGCGTATTCCTTTTTAGAATGTTGCGATTGCTTGTTCCAAATATATTACTGGAAATCAGCGTCGATCTCGGAAACTACCTGAGCTCCAATTGTGTTAATAAAGCAGACTTTCTATCGATATACATGAAATGTTTCGACATCGTTTCAGGTAAAAATACTAAAATAAAAAGAAACTTTGAGTTTGAATCATGTAACTTAACGCAATATTGAAATATGATTACAATAATAAATATTGCGTTGGTATCAAATTTGATTTATCTTCCATGTTTTTTACCCTTCACAAGATTCCGTTACGAGCATCTCAATATCCATTGGTTTGAAGGTTGTTATAAATTGGCTTAGGTTCTTTATATCATTTCTGTTGTTGATGCTGTTGCGGTGTTTTTCATCATTTAAAGGCTAGTTCTAGCTTTAGTATTTCTCACTTTTGGATTTCAACGTTGTCAGTGTCGAACTTCTTTTTTATGTTTGGATAAGGCCACAACGTCAGTTTTTGCATATCGGAGGGCGTATAATAATTTGTATATTGTTTTGTTGGTCCTATATGGGTTCTTTGACAGACAAATTTTTTGGTATTCATTGTTCTAATTTTGAATGAATAATGTTATTTGTATTCTGTAGTCGATGTGATATGATTATGTTATGTTGTTGAATCTGTAAAATTTATAATATTTTTTATAACTAAGAGATGCTTTGTGTAACGATCTGATGCATTTGGTTTAAAAAACCAGTTTGAGAAAAATTTTCCATACTCAGTAATTCTTGAGAATTTTTCATAAACTGGTTCATTTCTCACACAACATCCATTAAAACTAATTTGAAAAAAAATCAGAACACGTCAAAAGAAAATCGACTACGAAAAATATACCATTTATTCAATATTGAAACCAAAAATAGCAAACAAACCCATACAGTTTATACAATACCTTGTAAAAACTGCCAAAGTACCTATATAGGTCAAACAAAACAACATATACAGAAGCGGATATAAGCCAACGAATATTCGAAAACTAACGTTATAGCCTCGTTCAAACATAGAAAAAAAATTAACAAAAGTTCGATACAATGTTGAAATTTTCACCATAGAAAGAAATTCACAAACGTTTCTCGAAAAGATACATGTGAGAAGAGAACCCAACAGCATGATATAAAGAAGTCAATTAAATAACACCTTTTTTCAACTCTGCCCTAGCATATAAATAAAGAGAAGTGATAGATATAATATTTTCATCAAAATAAAATCACTATAAGGCGCGTATACTATATATAACTGAATCGTAACATACCATCGTACTCATAAAAGAAAAACATGAAAGATAAATCGAACTCAATACCAACGGAATCAAACCTGCCACAACATTTGTGCAAGCCAAAAAAATATATAATTACTTGGAATATTTTGTGACACATCATAGAGATTATCTCCAACTTTTTATTAATTTTATTGTTTGTACCTGAAGATGAGAAAGACTATGTCGAAACGTTGTTCAGTAATATATATGTATTGTTGTGATAGGCTCTTTATTAAATTTATATTTGTTATTCATTATATTTACATTAGTATTTGTTATTGGCTAATCGTTATTATAATATTGATTGTTATTGTTACTTATTTGATACTTTTAATAACAACTAGTCATCATAAAATATTTGTTATGGTAAATTTGTTTCAGTGATTCCCTTTTTTATTTAATAATTTTGAAAAATAAATACCTATCATAACAGTACTGAAACTCCGGCTATGTTGTCTTACCCCTTTTCAACACTTTTTCACTTTATCCCAGCTCAGTCCCTATGTAGTATGAGTCATCCCTATCCTCATGGCAGGATTCAGTAATGCCAACTTGGTGCGCTGCATGATGTCAAATGTGCTATTTTGTGGGAAAATTATGATTAGGTGCTCAATAGATGATCGAAGAACGCAGAAAAATAGTCAAATAGTTGCTTTTATTGAAATAACTCCTCAAAATTGACCTACTCTGCGATATCTAACTTATCTAACTCAGAACAGTGATGTGAAATGGCAAAACTTGTTTATGTATGATAAATACTTGGTGAATAAACGTTTCAATATTATGAACAGTCTGTGAGCAAAGAAAAAACAATTAAATGTTCAAATGGATGGACACAAGTGATCAAATAACCAATATAAGTGTATGGACCTGATATGTTGCACTTTATTTAGTTCAGCTTTTGAAATACTTGTTATACCTTCCTTTTGGTGTTCTCCACACTATTAGAAGTGTACGTGCTCTCTGGAAAAGTACAGCTACACTGCAGAAAGCCCCTTTTGTTCCTGGCAATGGCACGGACTAGACTTTTGTTATCTTAATAAGGTGAGTGGTTTTTTTCTCATTTATTTATTTTCTCTTTCGTATCTGAACTCGTTGTATAACGTAAAAGGATAGTTTAGCTTGTTTTTCTCTTGTGTTCAATCATAATTTTTCTTCCAAATTGGTACCTGGTTCCGTTTTCTACATCAATTTTTCATCTCCTCAAAGCTTGTTACATTTCCTCTTGGCAACCCACATTTTGTTATCCTTTTCATAAATTTAAAGTTTATCCTTACTTTCTATATCACTCTCTGTTATTCTAACTTATTCTAATGATTTTATTTATAATATACAGGGTGTAACTGAATAAGTGTAAAACATTTAAGGAGGTGATTCCTCATCGAAAAAAGATAGGATCTTTCATATAAAGAAACTTCATTGGAGCATCCCTTGTTAAGATACAGCCCCTTAAAGGGGTACATAAAATTTGTATAACAATTTTTTTCACAAGCACTGAAAAAGTTACAATATTGAAATTAACCTGACGTTTTGTACTACCAAAAAGACACTTAGCCAGTAATTTATTTGGTTTACCCCATGGTTGTAAGGGGTGAAAACGCAACCCCTAAAATTTATTTCCAATGTAACTTTTTGTCTTATTATTTGTTTACCATTTAAAAATTTATTTCCGATAGCCTGTTTCATTCTAAACAAAAAATGTCTCTTGGGTTTTTTGCCCAAAATAAACCAGTAAGCAGCAAAACATTATTTTACGAACAACTACAGAGATACATCGTCATAAATGCGAACTGGATTTATTGTTATTTTGTAGTTAGTACCTGCATTAAACGATTAAAGGGTAATAAACAAAACTAAGTTATTAATAACAAAACACACAACATGTAGAAATCATAGTGAATGTTCAATATGTCTACCTTCAAACATTACGCATGCGTCTAGACGTCGGCGCATTGAGCCACGTATTCGCTCAAATATTCCTGGAGTCTCTCTGATTACCCTGCACGCATCGATGATGCGGTTTCTTGAGTCCTCTACATCGCGAACAGGAGTTACGATATACCAAATGCTGTGAATGGCCCCAAATAGAGAAATCGAGAGGATTGAGATCCGGGGATCGAGCGGGCCATTTATGTGGTCCTCCTCGACCTATCCACTGATTTGCATATGTTTCAGTTAAATGCTGACGTGCTACTTGACTAAAATGGGCGGGAGCCCCATCATGCATAAAAAACATATCCCTTCTGACGCCCAAAGGAACTTCCTCCAGCAGTACTGGATGCACTTCTCTTAAAAATTGAACGTATGCCTCACCATTTAATCGAGGAGGTAGAAAATGAGGCCCAATTAAATCATCCCCAATAACTCCGAGCCACACGTTAAGAGAAAACTGTTCTTGATAACTAGTTTCGACAATAGCGTGAGGGTTTTCATCAGCCCATATGTGGTAATTATGAAAATTAATAATCTTGTCCCGAGAAAAACTACATTCGTCTGTGAATTCTATCGTCTTCAGAAAGTCACAATTTCTTCTAATCATTTCCAGCATCCAATTGCAAAATTCAAGACGGTTCGGAAAGTCTCGCGGTAACAGTGCCTGTACTCGTTGCAGATGGTAAGGGTATAAGAGTTGTTGCTTTAAAATTCGAAATACCGTCATATGATCAACATTTAGCTGGAAAGCAATCTTTCTAGTACTGGTAGTAGGTTGTTCTTCAATCAAATTAAGTACTGCTTCCTCAAGCTGTGGTGTTCGTATTTCTCGATGGCGACCACAATCCTGCGTTCTTTTGTCGAATGAACCATATTCTCGTAATCGTTGATGAAGTCGAGCAAATATTCTATGTGAAGGATGCTGCCGTTGAGGATACATTTCAGCATATCTTCTAGAAGCTTCTAACCCATTCCCCTGCGACAGACCGTAAACGTAATGCATATCAGCCATTTCCTCATTTGTGTATGCCATTTTATTAACAAGTGAATTATTAAAGTAACAAATTAAGAACAGAACAACAACACACAATTAGTATTAATTCAATTTCGAAAATTCCCAAACTGACAGCGTCATACCAATTTAATTGTCACTATCGCTAATAGCGACCTACTAGATAGATTAGTTTCGTATTTTCGCATTTATGGTAAACAAATAATAAGACAAAAAGTTACATTAGAAATAAATTTTAGGGGTTGCGTTTTTCACCCCTTACAACCATGGGGTAAACCAAATAAATTACTGGCTAAGTGTCTTTTTGGTAGTACAAAACGTCAGGTTAATTTCAATATTGTAACTTTCTCAGTGCTTGTGAAAAAAATTGTTATACAAATTTTATGTACCCCCTTTAAAGGGCTGTATCTTAACAAGGGATGCTCCAATGAAGTTTCTTTATATGAAAGATCCTATCTTTTTTTCGATGAGGAATCACCTCCTTAAATGTTTTACACTTATTCAGTTACACCCTGTATAATTCTAGATCTTATATTATATGTACAAATTTGGTTAAAATTCATATTTGATATTTGTCTGTTTTAATAATTTTTATATTTCATTATTTGCCTCACATTGTTTTTGACATCTCGCTGTTGGGTTTCCTCCTGATATGATTCACCATGCAGGATGTTCCAACTTGAATACTTTCATCTATTTGAGATCCAAAGTTTTTTCATTAATTTAAATTTCCATATTATTTTTATTGTTTGTGTAAATTGAATGTATTGTTGGTAACATACTTAGGACGATAGGAATACTCCAGTACTGACTTTTTGATACATATGCGTTGACTAGAACATGATATAAGATTCTAGAACAGTAAAAAGTATAGAAAAATTGTAAAACAAACATAGCATGAACCACGATAACTTAAATACCAAATAATATTTTTTTATTTATACAATTTCCTAACATAACAGATATATATATTGTTATGTTATAAAAACCAGTTTTATATATTAAAAGGAAAAAACCCACAAAAGAATAATTACTTAATAGCTATTAGTTTCAAGAGATTGTTTTTACCAATTTTTGAAATTCTATTTCCTTTATAAGCCTATGTATAATATGAATAGATAAAAATATCCAAATTATATAACACAATCAATTTCATACACTGTCAGAATGATTCTTCAGAAGACAACAAAAAGTCTAGATTTACAAAATTTTCCTGAATAAAATGTGATCTACAAATTTATAAATTTGGAACATACAGTATATGAAATTGTAGCTAACTAAAAGTAGCCATTGGTAGAACAGCAAACTTCTTGATGACAATAGCCAATCAGGGAACAGATGGTCACATGTAGAATTTGAAATTGTGAGAGAATAAGAACGGGAAAGTGTCAGAGACAATTATTAATGAAATTTGTACCTAGTTAATAAGAATGAAAAAATAGTTTTATGTATAAGTTATGACAAATAAACCCAAACAGTGAAAATTTGACAATTTAGTGCGCGAATTCAAAAATTCTAATCAGAGGAAAGGAACAAAAATGGTATCCAGGTGACAACAAACAAAGCCACAAGGAGATCGAAAAATTTTTTTTTTTTTTGGCTTGGACATATCGTCATTCGGCAGACACAAGTGGAATATTATTATTAAAACTTAGAATGTATCATTCACACAGTGTTCTAGGTAGGCCTTGTTACTAACTCCATACGCCACCTAGGAGCAGCACTGTTAATTTGAACGCAACAGCGAATCGTCGAGGACCATCCTCGGCCCGGCTACGAAATTTAACATTTAATTCTCTCTAATTAAATAGAAAAATTTCTGCCCTGGCCGAGAATCGAACTCACGACCTTTCGATCATGAGTCGGACGCTAACCCACCGCGCCAATCCCCCCATGAGGAGATCGAAAATAAATTTAAAAGGAATGCCACGTTTTGTTGGGGGAGGAAGGAAAATTCAAAAATTTCAACATTATAAACAGAAAACCAACATAACCTTATTTGTACACCATATACAAGTATTCGAAAGCTGATATTTGGATTGGTATGGTTCCTTCTATTTGTTATTGAAGTTCCTGAGAGCATTGGTGTGAAAGGGAATCCAAATCCTGGTGTGTATTGAACAGCGACAGTTCCAGACAGGTATAAACTTTCCTAGTGCATATCACGAACTGAACAACTTCACTAAAAACTCATATTCCATCAGAAGAACTTCATTTCATTTGATTTCGAACTATTAAAGAAATTTTCACTTTCAAGGTAAAACTGAGGTTGTGTATATTTTACCAATGAACTTTTCTCATGATTATCCATGAATATTTGTAGATTCACCTTAGAGTAAGTTATCTTCTGTAGGCCAGGTAAAATTAAGTTTTCCTGAATAAAGGAAATAATTGCTTTTGATAATGTTGTGTATATTTCACAATGATCAACAATCATACTTATGACCATTGAATAAATTGAAATTTGACATATCAAGCAGTGGCTAGTGGCTCAATTGCCTGAACCGGCTATCTGAGACAAGAGGCGTACCAACTGTGCTTAGCTGTGGTAAGGAAGTGATAACAATTGGCAGCAACGTGACGAGAGAACAGTGACGTTAGCTAGCAATTATGATTACATCATACAAAATATTGTACAGGGCGAAAATACTTATCTATATAATAACAATTTGGCTCACAAAGAATAGCGAAAATAATTAGCAATTTTCATTTAATAACAAACAATTATATTTGCAAATCAACATTATATTACAATTGGCACCCAAAACGAGGGGCGAAACAATAATAATTTGTTATATATTATCATTCTATACAATTTAGCGCCCAACGCGGTGCAAAAATATATTAATAATAATAATAATAACAAAATTCTTCATTTATACAATTATCATTATATAATAATATATATATATATATATATATATATATATATATATATATATATGTGTGTGTGTGTGTGGTTAATGTGTTGTGTTTTTGAGTGTGTGTTCATGTGTTGTGGTTTATTTAGATGTTCAGGGATTCCTACTGATTTTTGAGTGTTTTTGTGAAGTAAATGGAATAAGGAAAGGCTTGATGTTAGTGAGATTATGGAATCAGTAACTGTACGTTTTCGGAAAATCTCAAACCTAAAACATTCCTTTTGATCAATCTTCCTTTTGGGTTCTTTTTTATTGGGTATACTTTTAATTTCATCTGAAAAAATATATTAAAATGTGAGCTCGTTTATATGTTGAGAACAAATTTTAGATGGATTTTCAAGGGATGATACTAATAATTTGTTTTTCTTATTGTATCCACTTTCCTCTACTTCTTTCAATCTTAGCCGTTCGAAAGTGAAAAAGAATTCCTCGAGCTGAAAATCATGAAGATGAGTCCTACATCGACACAAAGGATATAATTTATATCTGTTTGCGCACAGCAGACTGATTTTCCCAGGATGAATTCCGAACTCATTTTTTAAACATTAGACAGATTCAAATCTGGTTCCATTAGTTGAGAGAGAATATATTTCGTGGAGGGTAGCAGCCTGTCAACGGTGCAGGGTTATTGCGAAACCGTGACTAGGCGGAATCCACACATTTTAACGACTCAAAACATTGTAATTCAATGATATTATTGTCCCTTTGAATGGATAAAAAACTTATCACACTCACAATAGAAACGAACAGTCATCTGGGCTACTGTTCTTCTGACTATTGTTTTCAGAGGCGGAACGAATGGGAATATTTCATTCGACGATTGAATACAGGAAGAAGTAGCAATGTACGTTTTTTATTCATATGGTTATTGAACTTTTAACCATCAGATCTAGGATTTAAATCGTAGAAATTTCTTAGCCACTCCCAGATGTTCGTTCAAATACTATCCATTTATGCAGGGCCAT
>JAFIRS010007741.1:0-22353 GCA_018342105.1 Gonioctena quinquepunctata | reverse complement strand
GTACCACAGACTGATGAAATAAAATCATGTCCCGGAACTCAACGGTATATAGCCATTTCCAGAAAAATATTTTTTTTCGAAAGTATATAGATTTTTCGATAACTGAAGCTAATGTATACCCGATTCTAACACTGTATATATAGGTTGAAAAATGTCCCGGAACTGATCGCTTGACAATATATATATATATATATATATATATATATATATATATATATATATATATATGAAGAGAGAGAATTCTGTTTCGTTTCCAAGAAAGCCACCAACCGCCTACAGCTGTTTTATGGTTTCCTAATCATCAGGACGGCTTGTGGTCTTCCTCAAATCGTACCAAATCTCTAAGAGTGCTAATACCTACCGGCAAGTATGATAATGAGAAATACACAAAAATGTAGAAGTGACAGCTATAATTTGTGGGGTGAAGACCTAATGATGTGGAATTTAGTGAAACAAAATTTCGTGCACATTAAAAGGTCACCAATAGATGTCAGTATAGGCCATTCCTCGACACCAAAAGTCGTTTTCCTAGTGCGTTCAGAGTAACGCAAAACAAATAACCAAAGAAAGAGATATTTGTTACGATTCCAAGGAAGCCACCATCCGCCACAACTGTTTCATGGTTTCCCAATCATCAGGACGGATTGTGGTTTTTCTCAAATTCGTACTGAATCTCTCAGAGTGTTAATACCTACTGGCAAGTATGAAAATGTGAAATGCACAAAATCATTGAGGTGACACCTATAATTTGTGGGGTGAAGCTTAGACCTTATGACGTGGAGTTTAATGAAACGAAATTTCGTGCCCATCAATGGGTCTATACTGACATCTGTTGGTGACCTATTAATGTGCACGAAATTTCGTTTCATTAAATTCCACGTCATTAGGTCCTAGCTTCACCCCAAAAATTATAGGTTTAATTACTATTATATTGTGCATTACACATTTTCATACTTGCCGGTAGTTATAGGCACTCTGAGAGATTTTGTACGATTTTGAGAAAGACCACAAGCCGTTCTGATGATTGGTAAACCATGACACAGCTGAAGGCGGATGATGGCTACTGAATCGTAACAAATGCTCCTTTTCTTCAGTTATTTGTTTTTGCTTACCTACGCATTAGAGTACAACTTTGGAGTCGTGGATTGGCTTATACTGACATCTGTTGATGACCCATGAATGTGCAAGAAATTTTGTTTCATTGAATTCCACGTCATAAGGTCCAAGCTTCACCCCACAAATTATAGGTATCACCCCTACAATTCTGTGCATTTCACATTTTCATACTTGCCGGTAGGTATAAATACTCTGAGAGATTTGGTACAATTTTGAAAAATACCACAAGCCGTCCTGATGATTAAGAAACCATGAAACAGCTGTAGGCAATGGTGGCTCTCTTGGAATCGTGAAAAATATCTCTTTTTAGTTATTTGTACCTGAACGGCTTAGAGTATGACTTTGGTGTCGTAGATTGGCCTATACTGAATCTTTCTATTAATTGCACGAAATTTCATTTCATTAAATTCCACATCAATAGGTCTAGCTTCACCCCACAAAATTATGGGTATCACCTCTATAGTTTTGTGCATTTCACATTTTCATACTTGTTGGTAGGTATTAGCACTCTGAGAGATCTGGTACGAATTTGGGAACGACTACGAACCGTCCTGATGATTGGGAAACCATAAAACAGCTGTAGGAGCTCTCTTGGAATCGTTACAAATCCCTCTTTCTTTAGTTATTCGTTTTGCGTTTCTCCGAACGCACAAGGAGTACGACTTTTGGTGTCGTGGATTGGCCTATACTGACATCTGTTGGTGACCTATCAATGTGCACGAAATTTCGTTTCATTAAATTCCACGACATTAGGTCTAAGCTTCACCCCACAAATTATAGGTGTCACCTCTATAATTTTGTGCATTTTATATATATATATATGTAAATATATATACTTATATATATATATATATATATACAAATATAAATATATATAAATATTCATTATATATTTATCTTTATATATATAATTCTATTGTACGTGTGTGGCACTGAACTCCTCCCGAACGGCTGGACCGATTTGAGAGAATTTTTTTGTTTGCGTTTGGGTGGCGCCCTGGATGGTGAAGATTCACACATCAGCCCGGCAGATGGCGCTGCAGTTGGTATCATAAACGGCTGGACTGATTTGAATGAATTTTTTTGTATGCGTTTGGGTGGCGCCCTTGATGGTTTAGATTCACAAATCATCCCTCCAAATGTTAAGGGTGGTCCATCCCTTAATTTTATTTCTTTATCTTTGAGAAAAATTATATTGTTTTAATTTTTTTATGATACAGCATTCAAAAATACATACAACCCTGAATTTTCACCCTTCTACGATCAATCCCTATTTTTTTGGCAAGATTTTTATTTTTATTTCGTCATATTACTCTTAATTTCCACCCTTCTACGATCAACCCCTATTTTTTATTTTTTTTCATTCTATAGAATAAACGGGATAACAGGAAAACGGGATATCGGGAATAACGGGATAACGAAAAAACGGGAAAACTGGATAACGGGATGACAGGATAAGGGATGAGGAATAACGGATAACGCGATAAAGAGAAAATGGGATAACAGGATAACGGGATAACTGGAAAATTTGGGATAACTGGATAACGAAATAACAGAAAAAGGGAAAACGGAATAACAAAAACGGGAAAACGGGATAACGGAATGACAGGATGAGGAAATAACGGGAAAACGGAATAATGGGATAAATAAAAAACAACAGGAGGAAATAACAGGAAAACGGGATAACGGGAATAACGAGATAACGAAAAAATGGGAAAACGGGATAACGGAATGACAGGATAAAGGGATAAGGCAATAAAGAAAAAATTGGATAACAGGAAAACGGGATAACGGGATGATGGGATAACGGGATAACGGGATAAAGAAAAAAAGGGGTATCAGGAAAATGGGATAACGGGATAATGGGAAAACGAGATAACGGGACAACAGGAAGCGAAAGGAGTCAGGAGCAAAGAAAAAAAAAATTCTACGCGGACGGGTCCTCTAGTATATATATATATATATATATATATATATATATATATATATATATATATATATATATGTATATAAATGTATATATATATGTATATATATGTATATGTATATATATATATATATATATATATATATATATATATGTACATATAGGGGTAGATATGGGGACCAAATTAGGGGTAGATATGGGGACCAAATAACTTTGTGACTGATTATGTTATGAGGAACACTAAATTTCATACATCGTTTATTATGAGGACCATTATATTGGTTTTGATCGTGGATTATTCAAGTTATGTATAGTCTAGAATTGATCATTATGGGGACATGGTGAGAACGCCCAATGGGTTTAAAATTATTCTAACTGGGTATCATGAAAAGTGCCTAAGCAACATGGCAACTAATTTGTTCGAAAATATGATCGGTGTTCAGAAATAATCTGCGACTGAAAAATGAAAAACACTATCTTCCATCGTTCAAGATAACGTCTTGTGGGGTATTCAATTTCATCGTGGATTTTTTCAATTCAGAGAAAAAAAAATATATTCAATATTGAATTGGAATGTTTTCCTTTTCAACATGTCAACTAACGAAAGTAATTGTAATTAGAATGCAAGTTCCAGTAAACTCATTTATTTCGATCTCAAATGCACATTAATATGTACATTTGGGGATGGGTCATTATGAAGACATGTTATTAATTTTCACTTGAAAATTAAATAAATATTTCATATTTGCAGCCTATTACCTAATAATAAGTATTATAAACCGTTAATCACATATAATGCATATGTTTCATACAATGAAATGTATTCTACTCGTCGACAAAATTAAACAAAATTTATATGCATGGAAACTTGAGATAAAATGAAATATAGCTTTGAAGAATAACTGAAAATAACGTTTTTTTGTTTCAAAATTGTATATAATATGTATTGTGCAGTAAAACCTTGAATATATGACATTTGGAAAAAATCTGAATTACTCTGTTATCTTCACATTTTTATGTAAATAGGCTGCGTTATATATACTCTAGTATTGGTGATTATGGGGACATGCGAACAGTGCTTACGAGGCATTTGGGAGATTACACGTCTTATAATATCGGATTCTTATAATATCATCAAGAAACGATATTCATTATATGAATCGACATCTCAGTTGACAGAATTAACAGAATCAGGGCAAGAAGTACACGAATTATTCCGACACTAAGTAGAGTTATTATGTCTTTGGATAGGTCATTACAGGTTTTCTAGTTTCCGGTTGTTCACCTGAGAATGTTCGGAATATCATTAAATATATATTGATGAATCGATATTTAACGACGAAATAAATTACGATTAAAGGAAAATAGAAGAGACGGTTCCTCGATTTTGAAATTGCGGATATTATGTATTGTGCAGTAAAACTTAATATATATTATATTTGAAAAAATATGAATTATACTACTATGACCAATTCCAAGTGGATGAGCTGCATTATGTATACCTTTGTATCGGTGATTATAGGGAAGTAATTTGCCTAAAAGGTTCATTCAGGACCACATTTGTAAATTATCGAGGAACGATATTTATCACTTGAATCGACATATCGTTGACAAAACTAATAGAATCAGAGTGCAAGCCCATTGAATTAAAATTAGCTGAGGGCAGGTGGAAACCTTCCCCCTTCTCTTAGGACCAAGAAACTCACTTCAAATTCCCATTGTTAATTATGTACTTAAATTCGTCTTTGGAAGTGAAGGGTAAATAGTTATTAATTATATAATCGGAAATAGTTTGTGGATAAAATAAAATAAAGTGAATTAAAATGTGGACCAAAAATTAACCGGGTTCCCCAACAATGATTTTTCCCCGGAAAAAAAAAAGGACAAAACATTTAGATGTTTATACAATGATGCTATTCGATAGCACTAAACTGTGCCTGAGATCCTTTATGTTTATAACATTGAATTTCCCCCAAACTCTGCTTCCCAATCAATAATGAAATAAAGCTAAGACAAACTTTCGTCGTATTTCCCCCGTTATATGCATGAATTATTTTGAAAATATATAATTTTTCAAAATTTTGTTAGCTTGTTGAGAAAAGTTCAATGAATCTATTTCAATGGAAATAAGATTAAAAATTTCCAAACATTCAAAACATGCATGGGATTCAATGGCGGATCCACGGATGGATCGTAATTCAAAAATTCCCCCTAACCTCACTAATATTAATTCAAATGTCGGTTATATAACCTTTTGGGACTTTCCATGTCTCAAAATTACCGTTAGTAGAGAAATAACGCTACATACGCACACTAAAATGTAAAATTACATACCATTAACATTTTTTTCAAATGAATTATTCAAGTTTTTTTCTGTATAATACATATACAGCAATTTTGAACCAAGAAACAGTCTTACATTTGTCTTCAAAGGTAGATCCATTTTATGTCAGATTTTGAATACAACAAAAATTTGTCTTTAAATTTGTAGAGAATGAACCTTATAAATTTCAATCGAAACATATGCATTGAATGTTTTAGAACTTATAGGGCTTTGGATAATTCTACTGTTGGTAAATGCTCCCAAAATAACATTCAAATAATTTCTCAATAGGGAACACCACGGCCCCTTTTCTGAAAATTTGCACATAAAATTACCACGTAGAAGACTCCAGCGGAAATTTAGGAAAAAAACTGTTCTGTTTCTTAATTTGAAATTGAAAACGCCAATTTTTTTCATACAATCAAAAACGTATCGCCCCCCTTGATAGACATTTGTATTTTACCACACAGTTCAAACTTTTACCGTGGGCTTGAACTGTCAATTATAATTTCATTTGCCTTCGTTTATATGTTGTACTAGGATTTTCTTCATCATATTATTTTTTGAAAATGAAACATCACATTAAAAATTAGGCTGAATTTTTTTTGGGTTCAAAGAAATGGTATTGATATCAATATTCCTAAAAAAACAATTCCAGTGTTCGGGTTATTCAAGATTTGAATTAAGGACACTTTTTAACTTGAAAATTTCAACATTTTGAGATTTAAGAAATTATTTCAGAAAATGTATTTCTACATCAAGAAAAAAAAATCAAAATAAATTAATGCGGATCCTCATTGGGTTAATAAATTCCTAAACCCATATCAATGTAATTTTGTTTTTAAGATCAAATAAATTCATGTATTGGCCACTCTACATTTTGTCGATTGCTTTGAGTCATTTAATGAATATATTTCTTTGATTAAATTCCGAACATCCCAACTGATAATACTTTAAATTAGAAACGTTCGAATGGTACTATAAACACCTATACTGAATATACATACCATACATCAGGAACATTTATCCGAGAGGATATTTTGCCCGGGATAATATACGGATCTTAAAATTCCTTGGATAATTTCGGGAAAGTTCGGATAGTATTGATCTTACATGGGGTAATGTTTTTTCTATTCTGTTACAATACCAAAAATTTCATTCAGTTTAATTTTTTTTGAGTTCCTATGCCTACATCTTTATTTTACACAGATTTAGAAATGTTGGCAACTTAGATTTAACAATTTAATTTTTTTCTTTTTATGGTGTCAATTTCATTTTCTATGGTGTCGTATTTTTGGTTGTACTGAAATTACTGAAACGAGTTGAAAACAGCAAGCAGTTTTCTAATAGAAGTGAGGAAAAGAAATGGAGAAATGTCTGGTGAAAGGTATTTATAAATGATTTAATGAATTTAACTATAGAACAAAATGCAGGAGGTGGAGGTTTTTTAGCAACTTTGTTTGGAAATTGTATGGAATAAGTACGCAAATGGCGAGGTTTTAAATTATGCGGAACGCAAGGTAAAAATATAAAAAATTTTGAATCAATCTGCATTTCCGGACACCGGTTCCACATGGTCTCAAGTCCTCTAGAAAATTATAAATCAACCTCTTTCTATACAATAATTTTATCTTTAGGAAAAGCCGTACGAATGACAGTTAGCAATGACACATATGCCAAAACCAAAGTGATTTGATCGTTACCCTTGCCCAAACAATGAATATATTAAAATTTTTTTACACATAGGAATTCATGGAACCAAAAAAATTATTTTGGCATGCGCATTCGAAACAATCTATTGGTATTAGTAGTAAGATTCTCCAAGTTAAGATTTCAAGGACGCATTATGACTAATGTTACATTCAATATCGTTGTTTCAATGAAAACATTTGATATAGCGATCAACTTTTAAATTATATTCATTCATTCAACTTTCATCTTGTAATAAGCCTAAAACTTGAATTTTACAAAATTGAGGGAATAATCAATATTTATACCTTCATCAATTGTTTGAGAATTACGTCCCTAGCACCAATGCATTTTGAAAAAAAAACATGTAATTTTTTTAATTGGATTATTTTGGATAATAATCCGTAATCACAAATAATTTGGAATTTCCGGACTGGCAACACTAGAAACCGTGGTGTACGCATTCATGTCTGAAAATGTGTGAAATCAAAATGTGCAACAGATATGCCTAGTTGATTTCTTTGCCGACATATGTTTTGAATGCCTGGCGACAGCTAAGAGCAACTCTACTGAAAAAATTTGTTCGGACAATATTCAGTTTGCTCATGCCCAAAATCGTGAAAGATTCGTTACACAATGAATCCCTGCACGACCCAACAGTAGCAGGGACACAGTTTCATTCATTACATATATGTCAAAATGTATTACAATCGACATTTGTAGTTTTTCCTTTTTTGCTCGGAAACACTTTTAGCATTGTTCATAGAAAAGGAGATTTCCATTCGATATTCCCTGTAGAAAAAGCAAACGTTCAACTACAGTGAATAGTGAAATGTTTCCAATTGAATAGCAATCAAAATATGAAATTTTGCAGTGATGTATTTTTCTAACCATTACTTTGGAATAATTCCAAGGCTGATAACAAATATGTGAGTTATTTGTTGAACATTATTCGCGGAAATTAAATCGCACTGTCCCCATATTGCTTCACAGAGTATGGTCTTTGAAGACTTAATTCGTTATAGATCTGAGGCACTGTAGTAATCAAAATCCATTGTTTTGAATCCAGGATTTTGAAAGGTGACCATAAGTATCTCAGCCTTGTTGATTTTATTCGTAAATTTGCGAAGATTGTGGCTCAAAACAGCCCGAAACATTACGAGGAACAGTTCTGAGGGAGCATGTGGCCACTATGTGCGCAAATTTCAATCTTCAAGAGAGTGAAGAGGCAGATTTGGCGAGTTTTATGGGTCACGCCGATAAAGTACACAAAGAAATAAACCGTCAACCCATCCTTACGAGGAATTCTGCACATTTCCGTTTGGATTTTATTAGAACCGTTCAAAAACAACGATGAAGATTAAATTTATCGACTCCGATGGAGGTGGAAAGAATGATCCAGCACCAGCAAACGTAAATACCTTCAGGAAAGTTCAACTGCGTCCCTAAACAAAGACCAAAATGAGGATGAAGAAACAAGTGAACGAAAAATTTCAGTGAGAAATATTTCATAAGAAAATAAATTATCTTTCTAATTGCAAATCATAATCAAATTTTTATGACTTCCATACGGGAAGTAAATTGCCTTTGTTTGCTATAAAGCTTCCATATATTACAGCTCCCCTTATGGCAAATGCCGTAGAGTGCGCTGGACTACCGAAGAGAGAAGAGTAGCCACAGAATTTTTCAAGGATTGTTTGTCAAACAATGAACTTCCATCATCCCAAAGAATAAACGAAATGATACCCTGCCAATCCAGGTGTTTTAAAAAGAGGCGTTGCAACGAAAAAAACTTAGGTAAAGAATGAGCAATTTAAGAAACGAAAACGTTAGTGTAAACGAAAGATTAATATGTGTCTACGGGTAACACATTTCCACTTCCATTTTATTTACGCATATATGACCTATTATAAAACTTAGGGGAACTGCTATTTCGCTACAGCATTTGTATTTTTTCTACAAATTTGCTTTTTAATAGAACAACGCCGATTTCTTAACGAGGTGTATTCATAACATAAAGCTGACATGTTTTGAACTGGCTTACTTTGTTAAACAATCGTTGTCACTATTGGGAAAAACTAATTTTTGTAGCGAAAAAACAATCTAACATTTTTGTTTTTTATCAACTTAGAATTATATTTTTGTTTCAAAACGCTTTATTTGAATGTTAATCAGTAACACTCTTTGGAATTTTTTAGTTTTTCTCGAACTATATAATTAATAATGATGGTGGATAACGTCGTATATGAATATTAATCGAAAATAATTTGTGGCATATCAGACAAGAAAATAAAAAATAGAACTGAATTAAAAAATGTGGACCAACCAGGTTCGAACCTGGGTCCTCTCATTTAGTCAAACGCACTACCAACTGTGCTGTTGGTCCTACTTGGAAACCGGCGATTCACATTTTAAATTGCTCTGTATTACATGCGGAGATGATGTGGGTTAATGTGACTAGAAAACATTCACGCATGCACACCTAATGAAATTATATTGGTTTTGCAGCTAGTGTCAATCAAGAGGTCCCAGGTTCGAATCCTGGTTGGTCCACATTTTTTTTTCAGTTCTATTTTTATTTTCTTGTCTGATATGACACAAACTATTTTCTGTTAATATTCAATTACGACGTTATTCCCACTTCATCATAATTATATAGTTCAAGAAAAAAAAATTCCCAAAAAGTTTTAGATAAAAACATTCAAATGAAGCTTTTTTCATAACAAAAATATAATTCTGAGTTGATAATACAACGGACAAATACGTTTGGGATTGCTATTTTCGCTACAAGATTAGTTGTTCCGAGTGACAACGATTGTTCAACAACGTAAGCCATTCAAACATGTCGCTTTCATGTTATAAATACACCTCGTTAAGAATTCGACGTTGTTCTATTGCAAAAGCAAAATTGTAAGAAAATACAAAATTGTAGCGAAAGCAGTTTCCTTAAGTTTTATAATAGGTCATACTAGGCGTACAATCAAATGAGTGAAGATTGTTACCCGTAGGAGCTGGAGCAAACTGAAATTGTCCGAACAAATTTTTCAGTAGAGTTGCTCTCATAAATTGTAATTATAATATACTGACTAGAATGCGTTTCAAGCTGCGCGAAATGTCCCATGCATGGTGGCCGCCATTGTTGTTTGCCCTCCTCGCAGTAGCGGAACAATTCCAGTGGCATTGCTTTTTAATGGAAAATAGGGTATATCATAATAAAACGTTTTTTTTTTTTTTAAATGATAATCAAAGGTACAGAGAATTGTGAATATAAATGTTATATACCTATGTAAAAAATGTTTACTCTTCCACCCATCTATTATATGAAGATATATGGACATGTTTCACATATCCTAATGATTGAATAGGTATTTCTATCAAGTTTTTTTTATTGCACTATTACTTCAATATTCAAAAAATGAGGTTATAAGGTCACATTTGATGAGGGTGCCAGATATTAGGGGTTCACAGATAACAAAGAATAAGAAACACACAATTTCCTGACTCAGAAACCTTCTGTGGAATCTCTTAAGTCCATAAGAGGAGAGAGTTTCAAGGCTGGGAAACATGAAATGAAATCTCACTGGAATAAAGTGCCAGGATAAAGACAATAAGCGAAAAGGCTAGTGAGCCTATCACCAAAGAAAGTTAAACAGCTTCTCGAGTTGGACAAAAATACTTGAAATTGGGAACGGACTCTCACTGACACTGCCCTCTCGGAATATTTTTTAACATTGTATGTATCCATTTTTTATGTATGACCACGATAACTTTTTACAAAGGAGTCCGTTTCCCGATGATTTTTTTTTTCTTTGGGATAGGGCATACCTGAAGTTGGTCCCATTTGAATTTGGAAAAAAAGCACTCCTAAGGGTGGCAAATGGAAAATATTTATCGTTCACTCTGAATTTTGATCCGTTAACCGATTCTATCAGGCATAACTTTGTACCTCATAGTTAATCCACCCCTATGGGTAGAAAAATAGGGAATGATTGATTTTTCACTTGTGCATTGGCACACATATGTAGTTGACATTGACAGATCGCTATTGTCATTATTTTTGTTCTCCTACATCCGTCACAATAATAACATTCTAGGGAAGGATGGAATTATATACAAAGTGATGAAATGAACTTACCAGAACTATCAAAATATTTTATGTTATATAAACAATAAATAGTTGAGGTAGATAATCGTATTATTTCTGTTTTAGTTGAAGTACGGTGGGTAAGTAAGTATTTTGGAATAATCAAAAGTTAAGTGATAGTAGTTAGTATATTTCAGCCAAAAAATTTTTAAAAATTTAATTAAACCGACGAAAAACGGAATTGAAATCAAAATAGGATAAACTTCCTTAGTCTTGATACTGAGCTCTAAACTAATGTAGTAGTAATTTCGAGTCGGCCAAACGAATAATCAACGAAAATCATTTCAGAATGTCATCGTGAATCTTGATGCCATCATTTTACGCTTTACCTAGCTTGTTTATTTGGCGCCGACTCAAAATTAGTTACTTACATTGGTTTAGGTTAGATATAGGACTAAGGAGGTTTATTTTTGCTTTCAATTCCGTTTCATCGGTTATTTTTTTAAAAGTTTTATATTAGTGATTTTTGCCCCCGACTATACCGTATATTTTCATTTTTTTAGATAAATTTTTGCCATTTTTTTTATTCTGTTTTGTTGACGCTTCAAAATTTTTTCATATTTAAACTGTTTTTTGAAAATGCCTTTATCTGAAAGGGAAAGGATTGAAATTTTAATTATGATTGGTGTTGATATGATGCGGACTCAACAAGATTTATGTAGATTATTCCAGAAATGCACCCAGATAGTAACCTATTTCACAATCTACTGTAAGCAGAATAGAGCGAAAATACAGAGAATTAGGACACGTGAGGGATCTATCAAACCTACAGTTAATGAAAATAATCAACAAGACAATAATTTTGTCGGCATCTGGATTTCTTACAAAATACATTAATTCCTGATTTGACCCAGCTTTTTCCTGATATTCAAATAGCCAATAATTTAGACCGCAGAAGGCGCACCGCAACATTTTGATGCAACTTTGGTAGTGTATCCAGTAGCTGCATAACTACGTAATTTCATATAATAATTCTTAATACGTTTATTCTTCATTTTGTGTTTTGTCAAAATACAGTATCGTATAACTATCTAATCAAATTTTGAAAACACCTTTTGTATTGTTGCCCACCCTCTACCAATTTGACGCAGCTTTGATATATTTTTGGAATCAGCTCAGCAAGTTAATTCATGAATAAAAAAATGAGGGTGTTCATTTAATAAAACCTGATGACGTCATCACTCGAAGGTAGATCACCCTGTATATTGGGTTATTTTTTAAAAAACAGTAAATTAAAATAAAAAATCGACCCATTTCGGAAAATTTTAATGATATTGTTTATTTAGCTAATAATGAATGTATGCGTTACTTTATGGACACACTGAAAAAGCGATATATCATTACCTACTACTACAAACTAATGTAACACTTCATTATATATAACAGTTTTTAATTTATCCACTATGATCACTATAACAAAAAAAGCAACAAAGTACAAAGACACATCCAAACCGAACACAAAGAAATTAAAGAAAATTGGAATGATTTGGCAACGCTTATAAGTGCCAACCGACAACGCCTTTTATGTTTACAAATAGATGATATAAATACTACCGTCATACGTTCAGTTGATTATCTTCGTCGCACGCATGTAATATGCTTATGAAGTCATACTTTTCTTCATTGTTTGGTGTCCTCCCTCGCCTATCGCATGGGGTGCCACGAAATTCTGCGCAGTAACTAAGCGCGTTCTAGTCAGTATATTATAATTACAATTCTATGGTTGCTCTTAGCTGTCGCTAGAGGTGTGTTCGATTATAGACTCCTAGAGTAGATAAAATATTTGAAGGTTTCTTAAATTTACTCTGGAGGGTTGAGTACTATTTATGTAATATTCAAATTCGAACGGTGCGGAATATATTTGGAGTTGTTTACAAAGTCCGAGTGACGAAGGTTCTGATATCAGAAACATAGGTTATTGCTAAGAACTTTTTTAGAATATTGTTCGCCAATTGTAAATTAAATGTTAATATTTATGGTAGGGAATGACAATTGTATATTCGAATGCCATGTGATGGTTTCAAGCAGTTCTATTAAAAACACGTCCTAAGTTGAGAATTGAGTGACACAGTATGAACTTTGTAGACCATATGTTTCTCCAAGATTACAACTATTATCAGTAAACAGTATTAAACACATACACATAAATAATCTCAATCTTGGTTGGCTGTGAGAATGTGACAGCATCGAAATTTTCCGTCCCCAGAGGTGTGTCAATTTTCTGGAGCTATTTTGTAGAGTTGAGAGTTAACTTGGTAGCGAATACTCGGGTATTTTCGAACGACAGTCTTATAGTAGAATAAACACAACTTACGATTTTCGAACGCTATTTAGTGAATTATACTCGATGGAGTTAATAATCGAAAGCACCTCAGGCATTCAATCTGTTTCGCAAGAAATCAACTAGGCCATATCTGTTGCACATTTGATTTCACACATATTCAGATATGAGTGCTACACCAATATTTCCCAGTGTCTCAGTGTTGCCAGTCCGAAATTCCAAATTATTTGATGATTACTGGATTATATTCCAAAATTATCTATTTAAAAAAAAATTATGTTTTTTTTCAAAAATGCTTTTGGTGCTAGAAATAACGTAATTCTCGCAAACAATCGATGAAGGTATAAATATTGATTATTCCCCTCAATTTTTGTAAAATTACTAGTTTTTAGGCTTATTACATAGGACACCCAAGATGAAAGTAATAAACTTTTCTTAGTATTAGCAATAGAATTCGAAAGTTGATAGCGCTATATCAAATGTTTTCATTTAATCATTGATATTAAATGTCACATTAGTCATAATGCGTCCTTGAAATGTCAACTTGGAATATCTTACTACTAATACTATTAGATTGTTTCGAATGCGCATGTGCCAAAATAATTATTGGTTCCATGAATTCCATATGTGTCAAAAATTATAATATATTCATTGTTTGGGTAAGGGTAAGAATAAAATCACTTTTATTTGGCATATGTGTCATTCTAACTGTCATTCGTACGGCTTTTCTGAAGAAAAAGTTGTTGTATAGAAAGAGGATGATTTATAATCATTCTTAGATACTTCGAGACTATGTGAACACGGTGTATGGAAATGTCAGATTCAAGTATTCGAACAAGTCATAACATTTCAATTCGATGGTGTGTTCGGATTGATTCAAAAATTTTATTTTGACATTTTGCACCTTGCGTTCCGCATACTTTGGAAGCACTCTTGCCATTATTCATATTCTTATTCCTACTACATTTTCCAAATCAAATTTGACTAAAACAACCTCCACACTCAGTCCGCATTCGTTCATATTGTAGAAATTCATGAAATCATTTATGAATACACTTTCACCAGAAATTTCTCCATTTACTTTTCCTCACATTCTATTAGAAAACTGCTTGCTGTTTTCCAACTCGTATTCAGTAATTTTAGTACAACTTTAGAAATACGACACCATAGAACATGAAATACGACACCATAAAACACGACAAATTAAAATGACGTCTGAAATTGCCAACAATTTTAAATCTGTGTCAAAAAATAAAAAAGATGTAGGCATAGAAACTCAGAACACCAAACTGAATGAAATTTTTGGTATTGTAACAGAATAGAAAAAAACATTACCCCATGTAGGATCCGAATACTATCCGAACTTCCCCGAGATTATCCAAGGAATCTTTAAGATCCGTAAATTATGCGCAGGCGCTTGAATTTATCTCCAAATCGGATAAATGTTCATGATGTTTGGTATGTATACTCCAGTATAGGTGATTATAGTGCCAATCAAACGTTGTCTAATTTACAAGTGTTATCATGTCTGGGATGTTCGAGATTTCATCAAAGAAGATATTCATTAAATGATTCGAAAGCTGAATTGACAAAATGAATTACGATTAGGGTGCCAGCTTCAATATATAAATTTATTTCGATCTTAAATGAACGAAAATATGTAACATGTAAGTATGGGTCAGTATGAGAATGTTATTAACTTCCAATGAGGAACACGCATGATTTTATTTTGATTTTCCTTTGCTCAATTCGATGCTCAAAAATTACATTTCTTTAAAATAATTTCTTCAATCTCAAAATGTTGAAATTTTCAAGTTGAAAAAGTGTCCCTCAATTCAAACACTTGAATAACTTCCCCGAACACTAGCGCCAATTGTGGTTGTTTCAGGAATATTGATAGTCAATACTATTTCTTTCAACCCAAAAATAAATTCAACCTAATTTTTAATGTGATGTTTCATTTTCAAGAGAATACTATGATGAAAAAATCCTAGTACAACATATAAACGAAGGCAAATGAAATTATAATTGACAGTTCGAAGCACCTAGCGGTAAAAGTTTGAACTGTGTGAAGTAACGATACAAACGTCCATCAGGGGTGCTAGGAGTACGTTTTTGAATGTCATGAAAACATTGGCGTTTTCACTCGAATTATAAAAACACCGAACATTTTTCAATTTCTGAATTTCCTGCATGGTAATCTCTATGTTCAAATATTTCAAAAAAGGGGCACGTGCGTGTTCCCTATCGAGAAATTACTTGAATGTTGCATATTTGGAGCAGATTACTCAACAGTTGCAATTATCCGAGACCTATAAGTTCATAACCAACATTCAATGCATATGTTTTCATAGATTGAAATTTATAAGGTTCATTCTCTACAAATTTAAAGACAAATTTTATGTATGTCGAAATCTGACATAAAATGAGAACTACCTTGAACAAAAATGTAAGACAGTTTCTTGGTTTAAAATTGCTGTATTATATGTATTATACAGAAAAACTTGATATATATTACAACATTTAAAAAAAATGTAAATTATACTGTAATTTTCACATTTTAGTGTGCGTAAGTTGCGTTGTGTATACTCTACTAACGGTAGTTCTTGAGACATGTGAACAGTGCCTAAAGGTTCATATCAGCACCGACATTTGAATTAATATTAGAGAGGTTAGGCGGGAATTTTGAATTACGATCCATCCGTGGATCCGACCACTGAATTCCCCATGCATGTTTTGAGATGCTTTGGCAAATTTCTTAATATTTATTTCTGTTGAAATAGATTCATTGAACCTTTCTCAAGAAGCTATCATCAAAATTTTACAATAAAACTTTAAATTTTCAATATAATTGATGAATATAAAATTGGTGGGCAAATTCGATGAAAGTTTGTCTTAGCTTCATTTCGTTATTGATTGGTGGAACAAAGTTTGGCGGGAAATTCAATGTTATAAACATAAATGAGATCTCAGGCACAGTTCAGTGCTATACTAGAATAGCACCATTGTATAAACATTATACAATGATAGCACTAAACTGTGTCTCAGGTCTCAGACATACAAAATGATGCAGTGTGCTCTGATGGAGGAGAAAAAATGTGAAATGCATTGTTTTGCGCCTGGCTGCAATCACAAACACATCAAGTGATTGTAATTTATATTTAATGCCAACAGAATAAAAAGATTTGAAAATATGCATATAATACTTGGCATGGTATGTAACAAATATAGTCAGGAGATAAATTATGAATATTTGTTTTTATGTTCATAGGGTGAGCAGCAGCGTTCCCTAGATACTTCGCGTCGGGTCAAATGACGTAGCTGGTGTCATGTTCTCGATATCGACGGACTGATCTGCGGTACGATAATCAGACACTGATTCTATCGTTATTACCAATGGGATGTTTATTAAATTAACCAATTAAAAATTCCAATTAATTTTTTTAAATTAAAATTCCTTTGGGGTTAAAAAAAAATTGTAAAAATTATATCTACCGAGAATTCATCGAATACACGACATTTTTTTTCTTTGAGAAATTACTACAATATTCCGTTTGAATATATATATAAAATTATAATACTCATTCTCCACAAAAAATAACGAGTGAGTTTGTCATCCATGGAACTTATAATGGGATCACTATTCGAGGAAAACTGAAAGCACCGTTCGTTTGTTTTAAAGTTGAGATTCAATATGAATTGTACAGTAGAAACAACATTTTTAATAAATTGTGAATTATACTGTTATTTTATATTTCGATGTGAATAATCTGCCTTATGTATATCCTAGTATAGGTGATTGTGGGGACATGTCTGTGAACAGTGTCTAATAGGTTTATGTCAGGACTGAAATTTGTACATCTGATGATGTCTGGATTGTTTATAATATCATCGAGGAACTATATTGATTACATGAATCGACATCTCATTCGAAATGAACTGCATTTGAAGTGCATGCTTCAGTACACGTTATTTCGATCTCAAATGCATGTAAATGTATACAATTTGGTATGGCATTATAAGGACATGTTCATGGGTCACTAATGCTTCAGTACACGTTATTTCGATCTCAAATGCATGTAAATGTATTTTAAAACACATCACGGTCAAATATTCACTTACCGAAAAGCAGTAATGGGAACCAAAAAAAATGTGTTTGTTAAATATCTATGGTAGAAATATTTATATTACATATATTTATTTATGGTCGAAAGAAATATATTTAGGTTAACTATATTCAACATTAGTTATCCCTTTTCTACATAGGTATATCTAACTATTGTAATTAAAATTTGATTTTGTTTGTATATTTTAGTATGCAAACGGTTTTCATTATGTACACTGGTCCCACTAATGAACATTGTATGTATTACTAACAAGGTCCTCTTAAAATACGTTACACATAAAAAAAAATACCGGGACCGGTACCGATAATAACCGTTATATCAAGAAAAATACGAGGACCGGTCTCGTATGTGCCAAATGTCCTCATATATACCATTTGAGTTCCGTTTTGGTCCCAATATGTACCCCTATATGAAGATATATATATATATATATATATATATATATATATATATATATATATATATATATTTATATATTTATATAAATCATCAAAATCTAATTGTTGAATACTGATGGAATTTTTATGGAATTTGTTCATCAGTCTGTTCATCAAAGGCCAAAGCTTATATATTTTATCAGACATATCTATTTTACTATTATCGCACACAGAATGAGCCTTGGAATCTGCATAAACCAGTCTTTTCCCATAGCATCACCAACAGAAACATTTTTCATGTCTTCGTCACAGTCCCAATGCTGACGTTTAGGTTTTAATATTATAGTCACCTACAATTGAAATAGCTATTTTTTCCAAATTCGTGACTGAAATGAGACATATTTCAACTCAATTTAGTGGAAGAAGTTGTTCTTTTGATCACTAGTGATTATTAATATTTTTTTTCGCAAATGATTAGAAAATGTTACCAAGGGTACCACTAAACAACCATCATACTCATTGCTCATAGCGCAGCAACGGTGACGAATTATTCGTATCGAGTAGGATGGTTTCCAAATTGAATGTAACACAAGCAACGGTAAAGCAGATTTTTATTCTTAGTAGATTGGTTGCAATTTTGTTTCGACGAGTCAATGACACAATAGTTATTCATGCAATAATGGCAAAATAATTTCTTTCAATTTCTGCGAAAATGGATAATATCAGATTTAAAACATTAACGTGATTGAATGCCACGCATTACTCACTTGTCCTAAAAATAGCTATAATTTCTTGTGCCGTAATTTTTCGCAGAACAGATTTCAAATTGAGCGTATTCTCTCGATTAAGTCACTAGCAAATTTATGATATCGTCATCTACAAATTGCTCAAAAATCTCTAGACAAGTCTTTCCAAAATACTTTGAATAATTTGGCTCTGGAAACGATCTTGAGCTATTCTATTGAGGTCACCCTCTGTATCCATTGAACAACATCTTTGCGATAATTGTTTTCATCTGAAATTGTTAACTCTATACCGTTTTTACCATTTCCAGCGCTACTAACCTCTTGTGTTTCCGACTTGCTGCTGAGAGTTACATCTTTCGATTTCACTAGTGTAGAAATCCTCGTAGTCTCAAACAATTCGATCTCAACTTGGGATCTGAGTTGACGGCCACCCAGGTTATCCAGGGAACATCCTTATCTTCATCCGCTGATTCCTCATCGGTCAGAACATGGCTTTCTTGGGGTCAATATGAATCTCATCTGCATAGTCAATATATGTCTTTTAAAATATATTTCTGTATTTAGTGCAAATAGTTCATCAATCGCAGAGCGCTTCCGTCCTAGGTCATCTTCAGTGCCTGCCTCAAAAGTAAGTGGGTGAGTGAAACTGAAAGCTATTTTTTGTGAACTCATTGGTAACACTGATTTGTCAAGTTAGCACAAGAATATCCATAAAATAACGACTTTCATAATGTAAAATAGATAAAAAATTAATTTCTACACAAGGGGATCAAAAGGTGTAACACTCAGCACCAAGTCGGAAACTCAGGAGGTTAGGTTATGGATTTTGCTGGAAATGGTAAAAAGGTATAGAGTTCACAATGCCAGATAAAAAAATAATCGCAAAGATGTTGTTCAATGGACTACAGATGGGGATCTCGATGGCAACAGCTCAAGATCGTTTCCAGAGCCAAATTATTCAAAGAATTTTGGGAAGACTTGTCTAGAGATTCTTGAGTGATTTCTAGATGGAAATATTATGGATTTTCTGATGACTGAATCGAGAAAATACGCTCCATTTAAGATCTGTCTGTAAAAGCTTTTTTTAGAACAGGTGAATAAAGCGTAGGCATTTAATCACGAACCTGGATGTTGAGCGCCCGAGCAGCTAAGCTGCGTGAACCTCAACCAGGCGGTGATTAAATGCGCTTTACTCGCGTGTTTTAAATCAGATTTTTTCCATTTTCACAGGAATTAAAAGAAATAATCTTGGAATTGTTGCATAAATAACTATTGTATCATTGACTCTCCGAAACAAAATTGCAACCAGCCTACTAAGATTAAAAATCTGCGTTATCGTTGCTTGTGTTGCATTTAATTCGGAAACCAGCCTACTCGATACGGCAAATTCGACAACGTTGCTGTGAAATGAGCTATGTGTATGAGGTTGTTCATTGGTTACCCAGGTTACACTTTTACTCGCTTGTGAAAAATAAATTTTTAATCACTAGTGAATAAAAGTACATCTCTCACTAATTTGAGTTGAAGTATGTCTCATGTTAGTTAAGAAATGGAAAATACGTTTTATAGCTATTTCAATTATAGAGGGCTATAATATCGAACGTCAGCATTGGGACTCTGTCGAAGACATGAAAACTGTTTCTGTTAGTGAAGCCATGAGACCGGTTTATGCGGATTTTAAGGCTTCACTGTGCGATAATAGTAAAATAGATGTCTTATAAATATACAAGCTTTGACCTCTGATGAACAAACTGGAGGACAAATTTCATGAAAATGTCATCAATATTCAACAATTAGATTTTGATAATTCAGTTATCAAATACTTCGGTAGACACGGTTGCAAACAGTGTATCAGTGGTAAACCTATCGGGTTTGGCATCAAAATATGAAGTTGTCGAATAAATCCATCTATCTATTTAAAAAAATGTGGAGCCTCAATAGTCCCGATGGGTACATACTGAATTTTGACTTGTATCAGGGGGAGAAATCCAAATGGTGTTTCAGAATATGGGGAAAAAATTGGAAAAATGCAGCTCCCTTTTTCTACGATCGACGAACTACCAATTCCAGAACAATGCCATAAGTTTTATTTGGATGATTTCTTACCAGCGTGACTATTTCTTAGTTCTTGAGATCCAAGGATACAGGCTGTACTGGAATGTGTAGGCAAGACAGTTCAGCGCGGAACTGTCCACTGGAATCAAGGAAAGATCTCAAGAAAGCAAATGAACGTCGATTTTCTAGTTTAGCAATCGACCTAACACACGGAATGCAATTCGTTAAGTGGAGATCTAATGATATTGCTACAGTTGTCTCTACATGTCACGATGTTAATCGAACGTCAAATGTCGGAAGATGCAGACAGTTGGACAAAAAGTACATTCTGGTTACATTCCCTAATTCAGTAGGTGGAAACAATGAAAACATGGGCGGAATGGATCCAATGGATCAAAACATTTCAAACCACCGTATATGTATGGGAAGGAGAAAATGATGGTGCAGCATATTTACCTGACTCTTGATGCTTCGATAAACAATGCTTGGATCGTTTACAAAAAGAACAATTATATCTCAACTAGACTTCAGAAGATACATAGCTCAAGCCTATCCAAAGATGTATTCAAATCCACCCAAAAGCGTCGGAAGATTAGCTGTATCAAGATCCAGCATACTCTTAAGAGAATTTCAGACAATGTACGCTACGATGGAATGAATCGCCTTCCTTCTACTAGTCCAGACAAAAAAATGTGATTTTTGTATTTGCCTAGAATGTAATATTATATTCCATACAAAAATTCGTTATGACAAAAATGCCTCTATATTGACCTAGGTCACCTATTTGTAATATGTTTTTCAGGTGTAAATAAAAATAAATTATTGACAACCTTTTCTGTTCTGTTTATGTCAATCCAATTTACCAAATAAGTCGAAAAAAATCTCTCGTTCAAAAAAAAAAAATCCGATCATAATGTGTTAACTTCAAGGAAGGATAAAATCGGGAAAGAATTTCAAAATGGCGGCTTTTGAAATATTGAGAAAAAACACAACAGTCTTTCATTCTCCTACTAATATTTTCAAACTATGAGTCGTTCGAAAAAAATGTCTCTAAGTTGTACACACAAACATCAAATCTCATTGAATTATTCATTTTTAATGAATTCGTATTTGTGTCTGCCTCAGATGCTCCTTTTATTTGAGGTTTTTAGTTCGTATCAAACAGCTCAATATTTTTCTTGATTCCGAAATTAAACTGTATGAATAATTATAAGTTGTTATTTTTAGTGGTATTGAGATTGGAATCCAATATGCTACTTCTATATCGTCTGTATCTACACTCTTGTACTTTTTCTCGATAGCTGAGTTAACTTTTGTATTTCCAGAAGTAATACTGAGAATCCTTCTTTAACTTTTGATGGTAGAGTTCAAGGTTCATACAAAAATACAAATACTGTTTGTGTTTTCCAATGAGAATATATAACATTCCTGCTCATCACATGATTCATTTCATCAGATTGATTGAATAAATAAATAAAATCGAAATTCACTCTTTCGACTGGCCGCGTCATCGATTTTTATTCTCTTTCTGATGAATCTTCACACTTATTCCTCATCGATGATATTAA
>JAFIRS010007740.1:0-22359 GCA_018342105.1 Gonioctena quinquepunctata | reverse complement strand
CTTTTGAGTATTCCTTATTGCTTCACAGGAAACTATTACGCGGTTTCGCAATTCTTCCTCAGTTAGAATTGGTTGACTGTACACCAAAGTCTTAAGATGTCATCAAAGAAAATAATCGAGACTGTTATGAGTCTGGGGATCTAGTTGGACATGACTAGGTTTCCCCACGACCTATCCAGCGATTATGAAAGTTTTGGTTTGAATATTCGCGTGCCAGAGCACTAAAATGAGTAGGTGTACCATCGTGCATAAAAACCACATGCGATTTCGCATTAAAATAGGAACATCTTCCAACAGAATTGGCAAATTATCTTCAAGAATTAGGCAATAATTATGTCCATTTAATCTTTGCATACTAGTTCATTATAGAGTACGATCTAATGATCCCAAGACCAGCACTAGCTGATTGGGGATGTTCGTTTATTCACATTTGTTTTTATACCACTATTGTAACTTATAAGTAATTATTTTGTCAGACTAAACATGTTGATAAATATTTTAAAAAAACATGTCGCAGAACATAAAATGAGATAAGTTTACGTAATAAGTACGCAAAATGATATTACCCAAAAAAATATGTCCTTTGGAAGGTTCGAATTTTGCACAAGGAAGCAACGTGAAGTGTGAAAGCATAGAGCAGTTTGTTACTGATTCGAAAAATTAAGCAAAATCGTGTGAATTTGGAAATCTTGTAGTCTTGTAACCAAATTTTTCGAGTAATATATATTTTTCTCAGCATTTCAAATCGAATAATGTCTCAAATAACACTAAGTTACCTGATTTTTTCAACCAAAGTTGAAACCAATGTAGATTAGTAGCGTAATCAGCCCCCAGTTGGATACTAATGTAAAAAAAATAGGACTCTTATGTTTTGAATTATTTATATTTTTTAAATTTTACATTTTTTACATATATATAATTTAAAAAAAATTAAAATGACTTAAATTACTCCCAGATGTTATCGGCTAACATATTTTTATCTCAAAAACCTTGGCACCTCTATTCAAACCAGTGTAATTCTTGATGAAAACGTTCACCATGTTCATCACTTACGCTTCCCAGGTTATCAGGGAAAAAATCCAGGTGTGAATGAAGAAAGGTAATCTCCAATAATTCCAGCCCATACATTCAATGAGAACTGCTTCTGGTGATGAGATTCTACGATTGCATGCGGATATTCCTCGGCCCAAAAATAATTATTATGAAAATTTCTGATCCTGTTTTTAGTAAAACTAGCTTCGTCTGTGAATAAAATTTCCCTGGCAAATGAAGGATTTTCGGTAACTTTTTGGAGAAACCATTTGCAGAAATTCGCCCGTAATGGAAAGTCTCTAGGAAGTAGAGCCTGAACCCGTTGAATGTGATAGGGATATAATAAATAATCATGAGAATATGGGCGATATTCAAATTATTGGCAACTTACCTCGTACTTATTTCAGGATTTTCGTCAACTGAATTTAAAACAGATACCTCAATTGCTGGAGTTCTTGCAGTCCGATGTGCTCCTTTCAAGTAATGATTTGGCTCAAAACTTCCTGTTTCACATAACCTTCTGTGGGTGCTTGAAATCGTTCGAGAATCAGGAACCATTCTATTTGGTATTTGTAAAATTTACCAGTTTTTTTTAATAAAAAAGTTTTTATAACGTAAATAATATCACGTATCTAGCTAAGTGTCAAAATTGTTTATGTTGAAAACAACGAAATGTGTTTCTAGCCCAAGATAATCAATACTACTACTCTTCAACGGCTGATTTCGCATAGGGATAAGCAGATGAATGCATTTGATTTTCTAACTCAAAAACACTTCGCCGGACGAAGAAAAGGCAAGAGACCATTTATATGAGAAGATAGAGGACAATAACAAAAATAATATTAATTTGCGTAGCGTAATCCTCTGGTGTGTGTAGCTTCTGCAACGAAAATTCAGTTGAATTTATTTTCGTTAGCTATAATATCCACTTTCAATTTATAGTTGAGCAATTCAATCATTTATTTTCTCTTCCAATTCGGTGAAGGTCTCGTAAGTCGTTGAAGTTTGCTTTTATTTCTAGATTTTTCTAATATATTTAGGAAATTTTGTATGTCGCTTATCTCATCATGGTTTTCACTGATGCCATAAAAAACTAGGTTGAATTTCTTCATTTTTCGTTCTGTATTTAATAGCCTTCCTTTCAGTTTCTCGTTTTCTTCACGTAGAATGCGATTTTCTTCTTTTACACTTTTCAATTCTTCGAGTATTTCTTTTTCTATTGTGCGTACCTCTTGTTTTAGAGCTTCGGTGGCTCTTGTGTTCGTTGCCTGAGTCTCTTTCAAAAGTTCGTAGATTTGGTTGTCTGAAATTTGCCTTTCCATTCCAGATTAATATGTGTAAATCTTGAATCAGTGCAGACTATCCACTCCCTCAGTAATTCGGCAGTAGAAAGTTTCGGTTTAAATTTGGTTATTCCAGCACTTGTTTCTATTGGGTGCTTCTAACATAAGTTTTCTAATATTTCTGGGCGCACCGTCAGTTTATAATGGGTCCAATGTTCACAATAAATCGTCCTCACAAATTCGTACTTTTAAAATGACGTAAATCAGTTGATTTGAACGATTATTGTTTGAGCATAACAAATTTGACCACAACTATACCAACTGTACCAACTAATTGTTATTATTATGAATCATCGACTACAAAGGAAAAAACAGCTAATAAGCGGACTTTTATTCAGGCTGTGAAATCCATAGGACATTCACGGCATTCGTTAGAAGGAAAAGGCACTGGATTGAGTACGATGATTAAAAAAAGGCCAATTCCCAACTATTAGAAATTTTAAAAGATTTTGAATCCTATTGTAGTTGCTATCTATAGACAGTCGCATCACTGGTTTCAAACTAAATTTCTTTCGTCTCTTTGTAAACAATGAATTACTACTATTTATTTTATTGAAAAAAATATCATCAGTTATCCGATATTTTTTTGATTTTGACTTTCAAAATAAGATAAAGTAAACAAATCTTCAGCAGCCGCCGTCACTGATTCGAAACGCCAAACTAAAACATTCTGAATTTACTCAAAGTTGTGCTTTTCATTTTGCGATATAGAACATTTCGTATCTGGAAATAAAGTAAGTTAATAATCCGGCAACTTTCGGTAAAGCTCTTGAACAAAATTCGAATTGTATTCTCTCCCTCTCTCTCTTTATCTGTATGTGAATAAACGTCAAAATTGATATCGACGCAACTAATAAGCTACTAATGAGTGGCAAACTCAATGTTTTTTGTTTGCAATTTCTAGCACATGTTTTTATTTCGAGAAGAAAATTTCCAAAATCTTGGGCACTATTTAGAAACATCAAATTAGCAGTGAAAAATGAGTTTACTTTACTCCTTGTTAACAAGTTTAGTCGACTATCGTTTTGCTAACTCAATGAAGACTTATTTTTGAAACGGTTTTCATATCAATCTAAAATACCGTTCCCATTCAGTATATTATACTACATGTTGCAAAGGCGACAGATTTTGGATGAGTGTGAAGTAGCGAAGGTTGCTATCACACGAATTCAATATAGCGCTTTTTCAACAAGTAGCATACTATACTTTTTCTATAGTTCTTGAAAAAGGACAGTTCTTCCCACTTTTTTGCGTGTGGAAAACGATTAATTCTTTTTCACGAGTGAAAAAAAACTCTTTTCCATTGAGTGGAAACGGTAATCATTTTTTCCACTAGCAAAACTCAAAACAGTGGAAAAAGTTATAGAAAAACATTTTTCTTTTTATGACGACTATGCTCTGCCATTCTTTTTTCAACGATAGTATTATTCAAGTACACGTAACATTTTCGATTATATTCAGAAATCAACTGAGAAGGTTATGAAATTCCTGAAAATTATTATTAATTTTGATTAATTTTCGAAATGACTAATAGGGAAAAGAAAGGTACAGTGGAACAAATCTTCGTGTTTAATTTTTGATAAAATAACGAATATTGATTATGAATGAAACCAACGTCTTCTTGAATCTATGGCAATTTTTGATCATGGAAAGAATTGAAAAATAAAAGAGAATTTGTTAGAAACAAATTGTAATTACTAGATATGTTTTTAGATATTTGAGATATTTTGTGTTAATCGACCCACTATACCCGGCTAGGCAGGTATAGTACTGCAATACATCTAACAGATTCATTACCGACGACAAGCAGGGACGTACTCGTTACGAAGAAATGTTCGCACAAGATGATATGTTTCATTGACGGCCTGTTATTTTAGTCATAACTATCAAATTGTATTTAACGCATAAAATGTAATATAGGAGATAATTTACGTATTTTCAAATCCGTCCTGGAATCTATGGAATATATAACAGTCCTGAACAAACGCGAACACTTCTTTCACCCTGCGCATGCTCCTGATGGTTTCGGACCGTTTATTTTGTGAACGCGAACAAACCTATTGTTACAGAGAAGTCTCGTCATTCGTCAGGCAGTGCACGTGTTAGCCAACATTATGTTTTTTGCTCTCGGAGCTTTCAGTTCAAAATTAAAGTGTTTTATTTGTGAATTCATTATTATTCCATATAAACACTAGGTACCTATTTCTTTCGGTGAGTGAAAATGAACAATAATCTATAGCGAAGCAGGCGAGCAGACACACTGTGAGTCAATTCATTTTTATTCTCTTCACACCCATACCTTTACCACGTTCTTATTGAAAATAAAGTCATTGATTTATTTTTCAACATCACATATTCATAGCATAACCGTACAATTTTTCGGGATTCCAGTCAGTACAATTTGAAATGAAGGAACTCCATAGTCAAAATTTAGAATGAGGGAAATCCCCGAACCAGTGGAAAACGTGTACTTGTGAGATCGGCGAACGGTCACGTGGTTTAAAAACGACACGCCGTAGTGTCTGAAGCAGTGTTGTCAATTTGTGGGTAATTACCCATACATTCGGTTATTGTTTTTTTAATTCCACAATTTTCAAACGGAGTACTCAGAAATAACATTTGTGTATTGGTGTTCTGTGTCCTATGTTTTTGTACAATAACTGTTTCTATTTTGGCGCGGAATCTTTGTGGTTTGAACATTTTTTCATCTTCCAAATCACGGTTGATGAAGCTAGATTTTTCACATGGCCTGCGGTGAACATGAACTTGAAAAGTGTTGCGATACAATTGAAGTGTGAGGTGGCTCTTGAACCACCCCTTTTCGCATATACACTGAAGAATTACAGCAACTTTTTTTTAAATTGTAATAAAATTGTTAAGGGAATCTATGGGTGAATATAGAAAATTATTGAACTGAATTGAAAAAAAAAGAATTTTTATATTCATATGGCATAAAAGATAATGACCTATTACTATAGTACCCCATATCTTATTCAACTTGTCCGTCACACAGTTCCTGACAATACATTCAAAAGTTTTATATGATAAAAATTCAAGATGCCGGACTAGATTTCTATTATGGTGAAATTTTATGGGGAATATTTTTTTAGGAAAGAATGTGATATTTTTTTGGTTGAAAATTCTAGAAGGCGGAATAATTTTATGATTTATAGTTCGATTAAATCAATATTAAGAGTTTTTTGGGACAGTGATTATGGATGTTTTGTTTGAATTTGAGAATACAAGATGGCGGACGAGTTGTGTGATTCTTTTCAGATTCGGTATCTGGGGATTTCTAAGGAGAGGAGATAGCGCATGAGTTGTGAAATCGTATCATAGTTACTTGCGAAACTATTAGAAACCCAGCATATCATCATATAGTAACGAATATTATGATCATGTTGTGTTTCCATCATTTAAAGGATGTTGACAACTTTCCCTTGGTTGGGATCACAACCCAACATTTTGTTAATGTTTATGTTTTGTCTTGATTTATTTTCTTGTTCCACATATTCTCGCCAGTCATTACTGAAATGTTTGTCACTCAAAACAAAATCTATAAATTTTATAATTTTTCAGATAATTCCTTTGTATGTATGGGACTTATTAGTCCCGAAACATGCCCAATCTACTTCATATCTACCAATAAACTGACAGACGACTTTGAGCCTATTCCTTTCTTTTATCAATTCTTTATTTGATTTAATAATGGATATACACAAAAAAGTATTCATCAGTGAAGTCTTTGTGACCCAAATTGAACAATTATACAATACTACAGCCCCTATACTTATCTGCATAAACAGATCAACGGTCATGTATATGCACAAAACATATGCCCGACAGGTACTTACCCCCCCTAATAGCCGAACCCTTTATTCGAGGTAGGTCCACCTGTAACATAATAATACGGAAATATATCAACATTTTCAACTGAACTTAAGGTTCAAGATCACGGACTCGACCTAACTCTAGCTGAATAAAATCTCTTGAGAGAACGCCATATTTCGTCTCGAAAAATAAAAACTTTTCAACAAAAATTTAAACCGAAGAATTACACGAATTTTGAGCAAAAAGCGAATGAAAAAAATAATAAATATAATCAAAAACGTACTTTCTGAAGACTAGCTCTAAATGCGCACAAAAAAAATAAATGTGCGACGTAAGTTATTCTGTTTCTATTTCATTTGCTATATTATATGTGACCCAAATTATTATGTTTCTGAATCATTTGTTAACTGATTTGGGTGTTTGCTGCGTTATGTTTCCGGTTCGAATCACTGATATAAGAACAAAAAACAAACGTTACACATCCACTTCAAATTTTAATGTATTCTTATTAGTTGCATTTGAATGAACATTTCATAAAATCCCAGTAGTTCTTGCGTGATGCTTGAACAAACAAAGAGACAATTACAATTTTTTAATAGTAAAGAGAAATTCTAGTCCCAATGATCTAGTCGAGGATCTAGTGCACTTTATAATAATACCAATAGTAATTATTACTAAATATTTACTTGGATTAAATTTTTGATTTTTTGAGGCAAAGTGTTCCGTTATTACATTGCTAAATCTCATATAAATTATATTTGAAACTTTGAATAGGCTCTGCAAATTGGTATCATGTTCATGAAGTATTTAGTTACGGACATTGAGTGCTGAAATTGTTTGAAGTTTTTTATAAGAAACACATTTCTCATGAAAAATATAAATTTTAATTTAAAGTTTTTTGTGGATAAACCGTATGTATCTAGTAATTAAGTGGTGAAAAAGTCTAAGGAATATCGGTCTAAAGGGGTTTTATTTATCTTCTATCCAAAATCACAGAGTTGGGATTTACGACAAAAAAACTCAAAATCCCGATGATAGTTTCCATGTGAATAAAAACGCAAAATTTTATGAAAGTCCAATCACTTTTTCAATAGTTTGGCGGCATGCCCTTGGGGAATTTAAATATTTTCACACGACTGCCCAGAGGGAGGGTAGTGTTTTTCGATTGTATGTATATATGTATGTATGGTATGTCTATTTCTTTGGCACGCTCTGTAGCCTAAACGACTTGATGGATTTTATTACATATGAGGTATCGTTAGATTCGTCTCAATTGAGGAATGAAATGTTATAATATTTAAATATGGCTTCGGTTCAACTATCGAATGATTCGTATTATTACTCATACGTGAGCGCGGGTGTGGCGCGGGAGTGGCCTGCCTGCCGAGTTGGGTAGACACGTGAGGGCAGATGTCGTTGACGGTTATCTTTAATTTGATTTTTTCAGCGCGACGTATGCTACATAATTGGTCATTATTGGTAGGCATTTTTTTATTATTTGATACGAAAATTTTGATCTATCAAAAAATACAAAAGAGGTTAAATTTTACAAATATACGTAATCCCACTATTAGAACAAAATAAAAAATATGCCATAAACGAGGAGGTATGTATTAATAGGCAATCGGATCATCATAATTTCATCTTCCCATGGTCGAAAAAAAAGTCATATTTTCCAACAAAACACATCACAACTATAGAATATTTTAAAACCTATTTCGATCCCAGACCAGAGACGCTACTGGCTTTTATGTATTCAGACTTCTAGAAACTCGTATATAACTGGTGACTTATTAGTCTCAACGTATAGACACACCTACAAGCATTATCATTGGCTTGCGGTCAGTTTCAATTGGCTGCTGAAGAACTAGACAGCTGTCATTCAAACCCACGTTGACAATCGGCTCTTTTGATCTTCCCTTCGCGGACGGACAATGTTTACAGTAGTACACATGATTTTTCGTTCCGTTTCTTCGCATATACGCGAAGTGAGACCCGAAGTGAGGCGCGCGAAGTGAGACTCCCTATGGAAACAGCTTCTGCAATTGAAAATGGTTAAACTATACACATCATTTTTCGTTCCGTTACTTCGCATATACGCTCGTGTAAGGAAAGTGAGTTTTTCATTTGCTCCTGATACCTGAAAAGAGAAAAACAAGCCGATTATCCACCCCGAAAAGCTAGCAGAAACAGGTTGGGATTTTTTTTCCGGTCATAATTTTAGGTTAATTTTAGGCTAATTTATTACCCTATTGACAAATTTTTTGCTCTTCAATTATGGGAGATATCGTGGATTCTGCTAGCTTAATGTTAAGCTAGCAGCTTAAGGGGTTTTCGTATCGGAGATTATGATTTTTCGATTCAGAAATAAATAGTTAGAAATACTTGACTAGTTATTTAACATCATAAATACTGAAAAATCAAATAAATAAGGAAAAAAATATGTAAAACAAGCTTTATTAGTTGTTAATGAAAACAGAACTAAAAAGTTGAAAAAAATTATAAAAAAATTGAAGACACGCTTTTATTTATACAAATGCACTAAAAGGGAAAAATAATTTATTTCATTGTTTGATCTAGTTATTCTGTGAGTAACAGATTCAAAAGCTTGCCGCGGTACAAAATAGGTACTCTTACGCGGCAAGATTTTGAATCTGTTACTCATAGAATCCTAGATCAAGCAATGAAATGAATTAATTTTTTCCTCTTTAGTGCATTTGTATAAATAAAAGCTTGTCTTTAATTTTGTTTTTATAATTTTTGTTCACTATATCGGGTTCTCCAACCTCATTTCAGGATATTCATTACTATTAAAAAAACAGAACAACAATCAGGGACAAATAGGTACATTATTTGCATTCTATGGGATTCCACATACAACCTAAACCTTATCACTGTAAAAAAAAGTTATGAATTCGTATCATTCTATTTTCTCAAAATACTTCCGAGTAATAATTACGACCACAATGCTTTAAGGTAGTTCCGCCACGAGACAGTTAATTGGGAAATTATTTTCGACGAAACGAAAAAATTCAAAGGACTTTTCGATTTGAAACGCGAAAAAACATTTTTTTTGAAGGGAAGCACTGGCCCCCTCCAATCGACTCTAGAAAATTTCTTCGTTATAGAAAGTCGGCGTCTCCGAAAATTGAGAAGCGCAGCAAAAAAAAGTTTCAGACCCAGCCCCCTCCCCCCCCCTCACTAGAAATCATACGTCATGGGAAAAAAATTATCGTTTTTCGATAAAACTCCAATGGACTTTTTTTGTAGTACTCTTTTTGCACTTTTTTTGAGGGGTAAAGGGGGGTATCGTTAAAATCGATGGGGTCAACTAGAAGAAGGAGTTTTTGTTTCGCGCTCAGACCCTCAAATGGTCCCCCTTCCTTCTTTAAAAAGTCCCCTGGCACAATCCGCATTTCTCTACGACCCCCCTCCCCTTTAGGTTGTGCGCTTCCCCGTCGACTATTTTGAATAACGAGAGTAGTTTTGATTATATCTTTCAACCAGATGGTCAATCACTTGAGTTTTTTTCACAATATATGTGATATCCTGCTCTAGCTCCTCCTTTTTCATAAACTTCTTAATTTTAGTACTAACGGTAGAATTAATAATGTGCGCTCCCCTGTGGACTATTTTGAATAACGAGAGTAGTTTTGATTATATCTGACAAACCAGATGGTTAATCACTTTGATTTTTTTTCATAATATCTGTGATATCCTGCTCTAGCTCCTCCTCGTTTTTCATAAACTTCTTAATTTTAGTACTAACGGTAGAATTAATAATGTGCGCTCCCCTGTGGACTATTTTGAATAACGAGAGTAGTTTTGATTATATCTGTCAAACCAGATGGTTAATCACTTTGATTTTTTTTCACAATATCTGTGATATCCTGTTCTAGCTCCTCCTCGTTTTTCATAAACTTCTTAATTTTAGTACTAACGGTAGAATTAATAATGTGCTTCCCCGTGGACTATTTTGAATAACGAGAGTAGTTTTGATTATATCTGTCAAACCAGATGGTCAATCACTTTGATTTTTTTTCACAATATCTGTGATATCCTGTTCTAGCTCCTCCTCGTTTTTCATAAACTTCTTAATTTTAGTACTAACGGTAGAATTAATAATGTGCGCTTCCCCGTGGACTATTTTGAATAACGAGAGTAGTTTGATTATATTTGTCAAACCAGATGGTCAATCACTTTGATTTTTTTTCACAATATATGTGATATCCTGCTCTAGCTCCTCCTCGTTTTTCATAAACTTCTTAATTTTAGTACTAACGGTAGAATTAATAATGTGCGCTTCCCCGTGGACTATTTTGAATAACGAGAGTAGTTTTGATTATATCTGTCAAACCAGATGGTCAATCACTTTGATTTTTTTTCACAATATCTGTGATATCCTGCTCTAGCTCCTCCTCTTTTTCATAAACTTCCTAATTTTAGTACTAGCGGTAGAATTAATAATGTGCGCTTCCCCGTGGACTATTTTGAATAACGAGAGTAGTTTTGATTATATCTGTCAAACCAGATGGTCAATCACTTTGTTTTTTTTTTCACAATATCTGTGATATCCTGCTCTAGCTCCTCCTCGTTTTTCATAAACTTCTTAATTTTAGTACTAACGGTAGAATTAATAATGTGCGCTTCCCCGTGGACTATTTTGAATAACGAGAGTGGTTTTGATTATTGTTCTAGCTCCTCCTCGTTTTTCATAAACTTCTTAATTTTAGTACTAACGGTAGAATTAATAATGTGCGCTTCCCGTGGACTCTTTTGAATAACAGAGTGGTTTTGATTATTGTTCTAGCTCCTCCTCGTTTTTCATAAACTTTTAGTACTAACGGTAGAATTAATAATGTGCGCTTCCCGTGGACTTTTTGAATAACAAGAGTGGTTTTGATTATTGTTCTAGCTCCTCCTCGTTTTTCATAAACTTCTTAATTTTAGTACTAACGGTAGAATTAATAATGTGCGCTTCCCCGTGGACTATTTTGAATAACGAGAGTAGTTTTGATTATATCTGTCAAACCAGATGGTCAATCACTTTGTTTTTTTCACAATATCAATAATGTGCGCTTCCCCGTGGCTATTTTAAATCTAAAAATTTTAGTACTTACGGTAGAATTCATAATGTGCTGTTTGCCTATGCATGGTCCATATGTTACGTGTTCATTGAGTCAACTTCAATTATATATATATATATATATATATATATATATATATATATATATATATATATATATATATATATATATATATATATATCTCGAGTTCGGGATGGTGAAACTTGGTAAAATTTTATAGAGGTGTTGTTCACATGTTAAACAATACGTATGCCAAATTTTAATATTTTCTATAAGTGGTGGATAGCGTCTGCAATTAAATATCAATAGACAATGTTTGTGGCATTCAGACGAGAAAATGAAAATTAGAACTGTAAAATAAAAATATGGATCGGCCAGGAGTCGAACCTGGGACCTTTCGATTTCTAGTCGAACGCTCTGCCAATTGAGCCACCAGTCCTTGTTTGAAACCGGCGATTCACACTTTTAAATTCATATTTTTATTTTTCAGTTCTAGTTTTCATTTTCTCGTCTGAATGCCACAAACATTTTCTACTGATATTTAATATTTTCCTAATTCAACTGTCTCGTGGCGGTACTACCTTAAGTCGCCGGTGAAAAAATGGTCTCCCGGAGATATATTTTACTATAGTCGATGTTAATCAAAATTATTTGAAAAATTGTTAATAAGGAAAGAAGGAATAGCAATGGGAAAAAACATGAAATGGAACACGGTTTAGGATAATTATTTTACAAGCTTTTGAACTTGCCCTGTTAGTAACTATGTATGTGTCTACCTATACTTGAATAAAATTTGATTTGGAACAATTCCCAGTCCTCAATTGACTTGAAATTTGCCAGGTGTTTGTGATTCGGGTGACAATGCATCATGACATTCTGATAAGAAAAAAAAGATGGCGGACAGACTTTTGATTCTTTGTCCGATTGTATTAAAACTTGGTATTTGTTTTTTTTTGGGTAGATCATGATTTTTTTATTGAAATTCAAAAATTCAATATGGCGGATTGAAAATGGCGGACGAGTTTCGAGGAGAACTCGGTATATTGAAAAAAAAACGATCACTTCGGGAACATTTTGAGAAAATCGAAAAGGGAAAGGTGGATGATCTAAATTCATAAGATATCAGTGGATTCCAGTGCTAGTAATATGGAATCCGACAGAATGCAAATGATGTCCATATTTTCCCTGAGTGTTGAGCAAACAATTTTCAAATAGGGTAATAAATTCACATGAATAGATTATGTCCAAGATGATTTGTTCGGAGGTGTTTTTTTAAAGTTTGGTGCTGCTAGCTTTACGGTACAGCTAGCAGAACCCATGATTTAAAAAAACCTATATAAAGAAAATCGGCAGTGGGTTCAAACGTGAGCCCTCGCGTGAGCCTGAAACTACTCCATCAAGGCAAAGAGACGAATTAAGGTTAAGTGGAAGAACAAGTGATTTGCGGTCACCACGTAAATTAAACTTCGCCTTTTACTCCAAATTATATTTTTTTTTTCATTTTTTTTCTTCGTATTACATGATGTATATTCCATTTTATGAGTAATAAAAACGTTTATTATTATTACTAATTAAAATTTGGCGCAATCGTTACGGAGATTATGGGTTCTCCGTATTTTACCCAAAAGACAACGAGATTTGTAGATTTGGTCGAGAGTAATATCATAAGTACTAGGGGTTTTATCGAGGGTAATATGATAAGTACTAGGGGTTTTATCGAGGGTAATATCATGAGTGCTAGGGGTTTCAACTCTCAATTTTTTTTTAATTTTCGAGAATGCAGTGTGCCTGGAAATTTTACCGAGTGCGTGCAGTCTTATTATGATTAAAGCACGAAGGCGAAGCCCAAGTGGTTCAGTCTTTGATAATAAGGCCGCAAATTTCCTAGAGGCAAAATGCTTCATAGAAAATTTGAAAAAATCCTCTAGCACGAATGGTATTTGATGAGAATTTGGGTTTTGGGATAGCGAGAATCGGACACAGTAATGAGTTGTCTGAGATTACTAAATTTTCGACGTATAGTGACGTCTTTTTTCAGGCTTTTCGATTATTCAGACGAAATTGTTGATCTGTGGAAGACGAGTTCGTTGAAGATCCACACACATTATTTGTCTTGGGGCGGATTGAGTATTTCAAATATAAAAATTATTTTCTGAACCACAATCATTAAAACACCGAAGTTGTATGGAAAGTACGGAGGTGGGAACAAATGAAATCTCTTTCCTTGTAATCCTTAAAAGAAAGATAATATTTCCGAATTACATTTGAAATTACCAGAATTCATGTCACATTTGAATTTTCAATGGGGAAAATTACAACAATTCTTCTCGTTCCAAAATTGAAGGAATCGTGTTCGTTTCTAAATGCTTCGTTCATTCATTTACAATGATCATTCACTGCTCTTGAACACGCACGAAAAAACATATATATATATATATATATATATATATAGAGATTTATCGAATTCAGAGAAGAGTAATAGTTGCTGTCATCAGTGGATAGACAGAAACGAATCAAAAACAGATCGCTCATATTATTGATCAGCAACTTCTCAATGAGGAATATATGGTAGGCTATTTCGGGAGTCCAGTGAATAAATATGAAAGAGATTAGGAGGGTGAAACAAGTAAAGGAATTTACTGGATATAGCCCTCAGAAGGACAGGTAGTTTCGGCTTCGGCCTCATCAGTAGGTGGAAGGTAAAGATCAAAACACGAAAAACGAACCGGTAAAAGACGAACTGTCATTGTGTTTCGTCAGCAGACCTGCAACAACACGTCACAGGAGGCAGCTACCTGAGTGACATCCGAGTCCAGGAATATAAATATGAAACCGAAACCACAAAATGAGCGGTTGGCGCTCGTTTGTTGACCTGCTGATTTGTCGTTTTCTACCAAGTGTTGTTGATCTTGCACTTCCACCGTACTGATGAGGGCCGAGAGCCCGAAACACGTGTCTACGGTTAACACTTCTCTGAGGGCTAGTGTCCATTAAATTCCTTCTACTTTGTTTTAACAGTCCCCCACTAATACTCTCTTTCATATTTATATTCCTGGATCTCGGATGTCACGCAGGTAGCTATAGCTGCCTCCGTGGTGACGTTGGTTGCTGCCCTGGAATTCAGGGTCTGCTGACCGAAACCACAAATGAGCGGTTGGCGTCTGTTTGTTGACCTGTTGATTTGTCGTTTTCTACCAAGTGTTGTTGATCTTTGCACTTCTCCAACGTATTTGATGAGGCCGAGAGCCCGGAAACACGTGTCTACGGTTAAAACTTCTCTGAGGGCTATGTCCATTAAATTCCTTCTACTTTGTTTTAACAGTCCCCACTAATCCCTTTCATATTTATATTCCTGATCTCGGATGTCACGCAGGTAGCTATAGCTGCCTCCGTGGTGACGTTGGTTGTTGCCCTGGAATTCAGGGTCTGCTGACCGAAACCACAAATGAGCGGTTTGGCGTCTGTTTGTTGACTCCGTTGATTTGTCGTTTTCACCAAGTGTTGTTGATCTTGCACTTCCACCTGTACTGATGAGGGCCGAGAGCCCGAAACACGTGTCTACGGTTAACACTTCTCTCTGAGGGCTATGCCCATTAAATTCCTTCTACTTTGTTTTTAACAGTCCCCTCACTAATACCTCTTTCATATTTATATTCCTGATTCCGGATGTCACGCAGGTAGCTATAGCTGCCTCCGTGGTGACGTTGGTTGTTGCCCTGGAATTCAGGGTCTGCTGACCGAAACCACAAATGAGCGGTTGGCGTCTGTTTGTTGCCCTCGTTGATTTGTCGTTTTCACCAAGTGTTGTTGATCTTGCACTTCCACCGTACTGATGAGGGCCGAGAGCCCGAAACACGTGTCTACGGTTAACACTTCTCTTGAGGGCTATGTCCATTAAATTCCTTCTACTTTGTTTTTAACAGTCCCCTCACTAATACTCTCTTCATATTTATATTCCTGATCTCGGATGTCACGCAGGTAGCTATAGCTGCCTCCGTGGTGACGTTGGTTGTTGCCCTGGAATTCAGGGTCTGCTGACCGAAACCACAAAATGAGCGGTTGGCGTCTGTTTGTTGACTCCGTTGATTTGTCGTTTTCTACCAAGTGTTGTTGATCTTGCACTCTCCACTGTACTGATGAGGGCCGAGAGCCCGAAACACGTGTCTACGGTTAACACTTCTCTGAGGGCTTGTCCATTAAATTCCTTCTACTTTGTTTTAACAGTCCCCACTAATACTCTCTTCATATTTATATTCCTGGATTTCGGATGTCACGCAGGTAGCTATAGCTGCCTCCTGTGGTGACGTTGGTTGTTGCCCTGAATTCAGGGTCTGCTGACCGAAACCACAAATGAGCGGTTGGCGTCTGTTTGTTGACTCGTGATTTGTCGTTTTCTACCAAGGTTGTTGATCTTGCACTTCCACCGTACTGATGAGGGCCGAGAGCCCGAAACACGTGTCTACGGTTAACACTTCTCTGAGGGCTAGTCCATTAAATTCCTTCTACTTTGTTTTAACAGTCCCCTCACTAATACTCTCTTTCATATTCATATTCCTGGATTCGGATGTCACGCAGGTAGCTAAGCTGCCTCGTGGTGACGTTGGTTGTTGCCCTGAATTCAGGGTCTGCTGACCGAAACCACAAATGAGCAGTTGGCGTCTGTTTGTTGACTCGTTGATTTGTCGTTTTCTACCAAGTGTTGTTGATCTTTGCACTTCTCCACTGTACTGATGAGGGCCGAGACCCGAAACACGTGTCTACGGTTAACACTTCCCCTGAGGGCTATGTCCATCAAATTCCTTCTACTTTGTTTTAACAGTCCCTCACTAATACTTTTTTCATATATATATATATATATATATATATATATATATATATATATATATATATATATATATATATATATATATATATATATATATATATATATATATATATATATATATAGTTGTACACGGTTCATTTGGTGGTGGGCTTCACAAGCTACCGTGTGAAGCCCACCAAATGAACGGGTCGCTCTTGAACCCGCACTTTTCAGAATGGGCGAAGAGTATATTCCAGTGCAATGACATCATTCCATCATGTTCCGTCGAAGCACAACTTTAGAGGGGTAACAATTACTCAATATTTAAAAATTTGTATACTCCTTGAAACGTTGTAGAGCCAATTATTCTTTCACTACGCTATGAATCCCAAACGTATATTGCCTATATTGAAATGGCCTTTGTGTGTCCCATGGGCGGTTGCCTCTACTACCTCGCGTTTTTCATTTCAAAATATTTATTAGGGATTTCAAATCAGTGAGCTTGCGTACTTGCAGAAAAGGCAAAATAATAAGCAACTCGCTTTGAAGTTGATGAATATATTTTTCTTTGTTTTATCAGGTTGATTATCGTATGAGAAAACCTGATAGTTCAAAATTTGAATTTTCGTCAGGTTCAGGTGACGAAGTTGAATTTCCCGATCTGAGTAGCTGCGAGACGAGTAATACTGAAAATGAAAGTGATTCCGGTTATATGGAAATCTCTGCATATAATTCTGAATCACAAAAACTCTCGTATCTGGAGAAACTAGATATGTGAGAATTATGAAAGTTTTCATATAAACCTCTGCGTATTCTTATTCCATCCTCAGAGGGGGGGCGAGAAAAGGTGCGAAAGTTTTGAAGTAAGAGACGAGAAAATTGGTATTTGGGCTTATCTGTCTGAATAAAAATCACAAATTTCAGGATTTTTTTTAAAGTTCAACACTAAAGGTTAAAGTGAGGGTTGAAAGTATGTGTGGAGTACCGTTAGTTTTTCCAGGTGGAGTTCATGAAAATTATAATTATAGGTCTTTGTTACAAATACATAAATATGTGTTTCAGTGTTTTCGAAATTTAACCCCTAAAGGGGTGATATAGTGATTGAAAATTTATATGGTTGTTTCTGTTACTTTTCAAGTTAGGATCATAAAAATTATATTCGTTACAAAATGAAGACATACATATTTCAATGTTCAGTGTATGGGTGGATAAACACCCCAAGTATGCAATGAAAATGAAACGAATAGCACAGCAGCTCTTTGAGAAAATATATTTTTATTTACGAAATTAAAATAGCTGAATGAATTAATTCTTGAAAAGATAGATTGACCAAAGATAACTATGGAATGGCCACATTGGTCAAAGGCCAAGGCATTCAGAAACGGACACACAATTCCTTCCAAGTTTGAACGAGAAGAATTGTTGTAATTTTCCTGTTGAAAATTCAAATATAACACGAATTTGATAATTTCATCCAGTTTCAAATGTTATTTGGGAAATATTTCATCAATATCATTGTGCTAGAGGATTTTATCGTGTCTCTGAGATTTTCCCTCAAGCATTTGCCTCTAGGAATTTAACTCGTGCAATTTGCGGCAGATAATAAGACCGCAAATCGCAGCATAAAATTTCCAGTCAAAATGCTTTCGAAAATTTCAAAAAACATTTGCGACAAAACCCCTAGCACATATGATATTACCCCGATAAAACGTAAATTAATCGAATATTGATCGAATAGGTGAACAGAGCATTATTCCTTGCATGTTCAACAAGGGTACACCCCTATATACCTATCGTTCACTCCTTTACATGAGTCTGCATATTGCTCAGATAATTCGGAAAAATATATCATCAGCTCTTTGCACTATCAAACGATTGAAGATAGTGACTAAAGTTAATCTTTCAGTCGCAGATTATTCCACATGATTTTATGAACATCCTGTTCATATTTTCAAGCAAATCAATCTTCTTACCCCATGCCAGGTTTAAATGTGAGATTGCTCCTAAAAAATGTGTTTCCCATTTTTTCCGGTCTTCCTGATGATCGTGGAAGCGTGAAATAAATTTTCGTCAACAAAAATTTATTGAAGACCTATAGTGAATGCGATGCCTCTCTTGCATCAATGCTACAAATGATTTCTGGTGAGTACTCTCTTTTGAAAAACATTCTCCTTTGCCTCATTCATCTATATGAGTTCTCAATTAGGACTGGAATAGAAAATCGAATAACTATCTGAATAAAAAAGCAAATTTTGAAATTCAGATTTTTTTCTTTTGAGAGTTTTTTCAGAATATCTATCAGATGTAGTCCAATGCCCAGCGTTGTTTCAGTCGGAGAAGTAGTTGTTCTCTGTTAGACATTCACAAAAAATAACTTAATTTTTATCGTGAGATTTTCTATTAACAGAAAAATATTTCCATATTTCAAACGAATCAATATTTTATTTCATTCTGAATTGTTTTAATAATGTTAAATTCAATTAATGTGTTTTTTATTCAGGTGACTCCCTCATTTTACGGGTTCAAAAATGATAAATATAAATAAGTTTTTCCACTGTGTGTACAATATTGAGAAAAACAATATTTACACAATTTAAATTTGCAAGAAGAAAGTGCCACCACCAAAAATTACCATTTCCATTTAGTGTCTAATATCGCATCAAACATTATTCTTGAAGAAGTATATGATGAAAAAATCATTTCATTTAACTCAAACTCATTTCATATAAAATTTTTGTTCGAAGATTATCTGTGCTAATTGATTTTTTATATACTCCAAGAATGAGTCCATTCAAGGGAGTTCAAGTGAAAAAAAATATTGAATGATCTAACAATAGAGTCAAATTCTAAAAGTCAATAAAGGAGTTTCTTTAACCAACAGACAATATATTTATTTTTTTCAATGAGGTTTCAATTATCATTCGGCAAATGATTCCGAGGAAAAAATATTGAACTAAAAACTGGTTCATTTTAAGTTTTACTCCCAAACAAATATTTATCTCCAAAATTTTGCAATAAGATATCAATGGATGAAAATTATCTGAAGATTTGAGAATTAAAAAATCTGTACTTCATCAGAAACTGAATATTCAACTCCTTGTGTTTTTTCTCCTCTACAAAGAAACATACCTATTACTGTTTCAGGTCCGAGTTTTCGGGAAGTATATCTGAATGATTAAATCCTATTCGGCATAATATACATTATTTTTATGAATCAATTCATGAAATAGCACTGATCAGAACTTCATGAGAACATTATGTTACTTCCATTCAGGTTCAAATATGGAGTAAGAATAAGATGACCAATCTCTCATCCAATTGTTTGTTCAGGCTTTTGTATAGTCGATCGCTTCCTTAGGGAAGAGAAGGAACAATAAATTCAATATCTCATATATTCATTAAATTTATATTTCATTCCCGAAATTTCGGAGTTATAAATATTGATTTAGAAGTAAGATAGGAAAAAAGTGGATAATACATTTCTGTTCAATATTTCATTAATATCAATACTCAAAAGATAATAAAAATTTCCGATAGAAGAATATAATATCTCTACGAACTGCTGTCACATAAAATTTGCCGATGATTGATCTAGACAGTTTTCCATGGAAATAATAATTGTGAAAATATGGATTTTCTGTTTTATGCCAAGTATATTAATGGTTTCATGTGATTGAATACCCCAAAAAAAGTATTGAGTACCTCATCAGCGAATAATTAGTTTTGTTTGGTCTGAAAACATGCACAAAAAAAACAATTGCCTATTTTCCTGAGGAGCTTCATTTCGTTATCTCTAGTTGTTCCTGAAACTAGCTTTTCCGAGATATTTTTTCCATCAAATATTTCTGCATATTTTAATTCAATTGAACGAAATATATACTACTTGTATTTTAATTCTTTATCATTTATTCACAATCGATCTCTAAGCCCCCTCCCGATATTAATATTATCCAAATAAAACAGGGCATAATCTTAATCAAGCATTACAAAACCAGATTTTGTAGAGAACAAATAATTTGAACCACTGAACATTCAACCAGATCTTTGAATTACCAACAAAAAGATGCATATTGTCGAGTTATTACTCAATATTGTCGATGTTACAGCTTTCTAGGATAGAAAAATAAATCAATGAACCGGAACTTCATGTGTATGTATTTTCCGCAATTGAAAACTGATGAGATTATTCCCTGTGTACAATGCAGAATCTCTTCCTCAACAGACTCATCTGGGCTTCAATTTAATATGATGATTTCTAGGTGGTTCAACCTATTTTGTATGGGTGAACTCTTCTTTTATCAATTGATGTAAGTGGATTTGTAGAAAAAAAACATGAAAAGTTCTTTGAATTTTAACTAGAAAAGACCGCAAAATTGCATTCCAAAAAGTCAATGAAAAGTGCCTTTGCCTCAAAAAATTTTGAGAGTTCCGATATCCAATCTTCAATGATGGTTGAGATCATTATATCGCTCCTCAGTTGGAAATTATATTTGCCTAATATTCTTGGTAGACCTTCTTCCCATATGGTCTACATCAGTGTGAATGTATTCTTATCGCTTGATGCACAAAAATTAAATCCACAATGAAAACTGAAGAATGAGGGTTTCAGCCAATATTGGTTATTTTGTACTTTTTCCAACCATCCTTTATGTAGAAGGACTGATCGACAAAATTCCCCCAGAAAAAAATTGGTAAAAAATATCTTCGAATATTGTAGCTATTTCCAAACTCAAATTCCTAATCTGAAAAATTAACGATAAATATTTTTATATTGAATTAGGAACTACTCCTTGCGCTAGACAGATCACGGATACAGCAATTCATATATATTACATTCATGAAGGCAGGATTGCGATGTTGCCAAATTTAGGGCTACACAACGATACAAAAGTTCGTGGGCTCTACAAAGAAGTATATAATTCTGCAGTGTATATCCCTATATACGGAAAGGCCCCTACAGTTCGAACCAAAGAACTATATCGCGTATGTTGGTTATGGAAATGGTATATTGTGTGTCCTGATCTAAAACGTGGGAAATGACCTCATTCAATTCTGATCACCCAGTGAAGAGATACAGGGTGATACTTTGTAGAGCTCCGATATCGGGACTAACAAGGTTACTCCGGGCTAAACTGCGTCTCGTTCATATGCTTCACGGGATTCACAATGACCGTGTACATCTCTATATATATATATATATATATATATATATATATATATATATATATATATATATATATAAATATTGGAAGTTCGGGTTGAACCGCTTCTAGAAATTTGGGTAATTTCGACGTTTTGGCTTCCATTTTGGAGCCATTTCAAGAAAAGTGGAAAAACCGAACTTTCAATATTCATAATGATAAACCCCGGAAACCTATCCGATAACGGTTTAAACTTCCCTACAAGTGATGATAGATACCGAAATCGTCAAATATGACGTCACAAGGCCATTGTGACCAATAATTTTGAATGGAACCCTGCGGCAAGCGACACCTCTTTTAAAAGGTATCGAAAAAACCTATTCAATGATACTAATTTTGTATGTTCATTAGTAAACATTAAAATTTAAATTCCATTCAGTATGATATTAATTACAGATTTAAGAATCAGTATTTACTTAAAGAAATTGCTCGAAGTGACTTCCTTCCATTTACTTCCTGACAGTAAAATATCCTATTTTTAAACTCTTCTCGTACTTTTGCAAATGTGTCTGAGGAAACAGCCTCACATTCTGCAACAATACGTTGTTTTAAAACGTCAATATTGTCAGGTTCAGTGGCGTAAACCTTCGATTTTAGGTACCCCCACAGGAAAAAATCCAAAGGTGTGAGGTTCGGTGATCGAGCTGGCCATTCCATTGAACCTCGTCCTCCAATCCATCTACCACAATACTCCTCATCCAAATACCGTCTTACTGCACCGTAATAGTGTGGAGGAGCACCATCCTGTTGGAATGTTATTCCCAAATTGCCGAATTCATCTGGATTATCTTCCAAAATTTCAAGGATTAACGGTTCTATTGCGTTTTGAAACAGCTCCAGATAAACCTCACCAGTTAAATTAGTATTTTTAAAAAGAGGCTGAACGATGTGGTTTCCCAGGATACCTGCCCAAACATTCACCTTCTGGTGAAATTGGGTGTGTTTCAAAACAGGTGGAGGATTGCGTCACCCAATACCTACATTCTGTGTATTTACATTCCCTTTGATGAAATACTTTCGTCACTAAAACAAATTGTTTTAACAGTTAAACGTCTGATCAA
>JAFIRS010007739.1:0-22361 GCA_018342105.1 Gonioctena quinquepunctata | reverse complement strand
GGCAATCTTATGACCGATTTCATTGGCCTCAGATCAAAATTATATGCAACGAAGGTTTTCACACCCTTAGATAAAATTTAAAAACTTGAAGGCAATTTGGATAAAGAAGGATATGGAAAAGATGAAATTCATCAAATTATTGAATCATAAAGAAAGCTAAGGGTGTAAAAAAAGCCGTGGTAGATAATGCGATCACATTTGAAGACTTTGAGGAATGCTTGGAAAATTCAACCAAAAAATACGTTCAACAACGATTGATCAGAAGCGAAAAACACCAGGTGTTTTCTATGGAACAAGAAAAAATCGCTCTGAGTGGAGAGGACGATAAGAGATTCTTGTGTCCTGGATCACACCTGACGTTACCTTGGGGACATTACTCCATCCATAATCAGTCGTTGATGGACATCGATTGATTTCGCTGAGGGTTGCAGCAGTGGAGGAGCAGAGTTCAATAACACCTTATATTCTCGGATTTTATTATATATTATTATTTACTATTACTATATGTTATTATATTTTTTATATTTCAATAAAATATGTACACAAAAAAAATGTTTTATTTCTTCACCTCCTACATAGTATAGTGTTCGAGTATAAAATTTCCAATGTTTTTGAAGCACGTTAGACGATTTTCAATGTACGTTCAGACGTTTTCAGCGTTATTTCTATGTGAGTATTGTCGTTTTAATGTTTTTCAACGTATAATCAGACGTTTTTCACAGACATTTAGACGTTTTCAACGTTTTTTTAAAGCATGATAGACGTGTTTCGATGCTTGCAGAGAAACTCACCCTTTATATAATATGATGAATTATTATGTTAGCAGAGTTTGGTTAGGTTAGGTTAATAAAAAAATGTATATCTTTTGATTGTTTGAAGAAGAAACTAATACTCATATAACAACAATGTTAGCAGAGTTTGGTTAGGTTGGGTTAGTTTAAAAAAAATATACGTCACTTGAATGCTTGCAGAAGGAACTAACACTCATATAATAACAATGTTAGCAGCGTTTGGTTAGGTTGCGTTAATAAAAAACATCAAACCCACTCAGATTTACAATATCCATCAAAACAACCGTAATCGAAGAACCCTCATCTAAATTCACATCATAGACTTCACAAATAACATATAGAAATCTTATATTCATACTTATACATGTTTCAACCTACATGAAAAATCTCTAGATCTAGGGAAAAACTTCAATACAACCTAAGAAATCCATGAGATTAACCCTCAAAATTCAGAAAATCTAGGGAAAAAATCCCTAAATCTAGAGAAAAAATCACTTATCCCATGAGAAATCCATCAGGTTAACCCTAAAAATCCACCTGAAACGACTAATCTCAACACAACCTACGTGCAAAAATTCCCTAGATCTGGGGAAAAAGTCCAATCTTCTATGTGGAATAAGGTAAAAAGTCATATCAAAAGGTAGAAATTCATCAGGTTGACCCTTAAAATACAGTAGATATAGGAAAAATCCAGGGTAATATAGACCTCGAGCACGTAAACTGGGTGTTCCCCAAGGATCTGATTTGTGGTCGCAAAATTACCACGTTGGACTTTGGCACTTTTTGAAAATTTTCCCAGATCTGGGGAAAAATCGGGGAAAATCACTATCTCCCTCTCTCTCTCTAATACACAGGCTCTCATGGGAGTTTCCATCGGGGTCAGAGGAAATTTCCCCAAATTCTGGGTTCTTTTTTAGAATAAGTGAAAAAGTGGTGCCGTACCCGTATAGCTATATCTACTACTTTGACGTTTACGATGTGGGGCATAGAGGCGGCGGTGGTGATGGAGGGGGAAGTGAACATGGCAGCATATTCCCAAATTCCTTCCGAGATGTTATCTGTGATCCTAGCGGATCAGGAAAAACGAACCTTATGATGTCGTTACTGTTGCATAAAAACGGCCCCAAATTCGCAAATGTCTACGTCTATTCGAAATCCTTGTATCAGCCCAAATATCAATTACTCGAAGAAGTGCTGAACGGTATGGATGAAATTGACTATTTCCCATACAGAGACAACGATGAAATCATCTCTATGGAAGATGCTCGATCTCACTCCATATTCATCTTTGACGATGTGGCCTGTGATGGACAACAGAAAATTCGGGAATATTTCTCAATGTGCAGACACAAACACATCGATGCCATCTATCTCTGTCAGACTCATTCGAAAGTACCCAAACAGCTGATACGTGACAACTGCAATATGATTGCGCTCATCAAACAGGACGAAATCAACTTGCGACACGTTTTCGATGAACACGTTTCCCCCGACATGACTTTCGAACAATTCAAAAAGCTGTGTTCGGAATGTTGGTCTCAAAGCCAACACGATGCCTTCGTCATAGTCAAAGACTTTGACTTGAACAATGGCAGGTACCGCAAAAACTTTGATATGTATATAAGAATAATATAGTTGCGTGACGCTTCACGTCATTCAGCGTCGAGATGTCGGACGAGAGGGTTGTTAAAGCCATGCGCGACCGAAAAGTGGCAGAACTTCGATGAGACTTACGGAAAAAATACCTACCCTTAACACTTGGAAAAAACGAACGAGACGATACGCTGACTAAACTTTTCAAACCGATATCTAAACCGCTACAACAAATTACCAAGTCATCGAAAACCCTAAATAAATCCATTCTCAAAGTCAAGAAGGAGGAGCAGCCTGAAGTTAAAGATGAACATGAGTCAGAAGGAGAAGATGAAGGAGAAGAAGAGAATTCTCAAAGCGAGAGAAGCAGTGATGAAGAATATTATTCTGACGAAGACAGCATGTTGCCACGGAATTTTTACGCAGCTCTAATGAACGAACATCTTAATCGATATCCCACCATGTCACGTGAATACATCGCTCAACATTGGAGAGATGATGAACGTATAGATGAGGTATATGGACCTGTGTATGACGTCAGCTCCCACGGTTGGTTTTTGGGATCCAAGTCAATCCGCTTTGAAGGATATATCGAAACGGGACTTCAACAATTTGAATCAACTCCCGGACTATATCAACATTTTTAACCAGGCTCCGGAACTATAGCGAAGATGACTTGAATGACTACCGAGATATATTGGAGATGAGTGGATGTCATAGAAGCGCGAAGCGTAAGAGGGAACTACCGATGTTGTCTCGTACTCCCTCTCTACCGCACACCCCTGAAGACGATACCGACATGGATAACTGGAAAATATGTTATTTAAAAGATCCCACGTTTGATAGTGATGCGGCTACCAAAAAATACATGGACACCACTGTATCGGAATTAAAGTCTCAACTGCAACGCGACGTTGCCACATCGGCTGAAACCTCGCTAAAATCCATGAACGATGCCATTCTGCAAACGAAGAGAACACTTCGTAAACACTATAAAGAAATTTCAACTCGCGTATCTGTACAAGACACTGCAACATCGGACACCATCAAGAAAATGGCTGCCGATATGAAACTCTTTTGGAGGGTAAAATGACGAAATTGTCCAAGCATCTGTTTGAAATCAAAGAAAGAATAAATACAATGTATTCGTACGATATCAAGAAAAAAGCTGCCCATGTTGGGGTTTGAACCCACGCTCCCTTTCGTGAACCAGCACCTCAGACCGCTGGACCACTCGGAAGTTAATTTGTATTGTAACTATCATCTATCTGATGCTACATTTGTAGGGTTGCTTTTTCCGAAAAAAAGCCGTGAAAAACTTATGCACCACTTTTGCCCAGGCAGTCAAAGATTTTTCTTATGTTTGCTGTGAGTACTAACATTTTAAAAACATTTCACTATGTTACTCGATTGGCCAGGTTTTACTGCAGTCCCCTCTTGGACTATAGGCTGCCAAGAATGTTTGGCTAGAATTGCACGGCAGCCAATTGGCAGTCTCTAGTCTCCGCGCACTTGCCGAGGCAAGTGCTCATTGCGTATTTTGTGATCCGAAACAAAATTCGCAATGAGTTTCGATACGAAGAAATTTATATGAGAAAGTGGTACCAACACCCTAAGTGAGTTATCATACTCAAACTTTGTATAAGGATATTTAAGACATGTATGATTCAAATACGCAATCCATTATTTCGATTAAAAGTGTATATCTCTCTCTCTCTCTCTCTCTATATATATATATATATATATATATATATATATATATATATATATATATATGGGGTTGCAGTCAGGTATAGGGCTGATTAGGAAAACTCTTTGGTATCCGTCAAGCTTTCGGCAATCTTTATTGCCTTCCTCAGAACGACTACAATTGTATGGATTACATTATGATATTATATATTATTTGTCTACTTACTAACGTGAGATTGATGTAAAGTTAGCACATTAAATGAACTGGATTCTTAACCAAGATATTAACTAATGCTTATGAAACAGAAAACCCATACTACGTAAAAGATTCTTTCACATCCAGTGAATTCATCAATAATTATCAACTCCCACAAAATTATGTTATAATAAGTCTTGATGTAATCTCCCTCTTTACTGATTTACTATTAACACTAATTAAAAAATGTATCTCCAAAAAATGGAACCAAATAAAAAATGATTGCACCCTTGATGAGTCCCATTTTATGAACATATTAGAATTCATTTTTGATTCAACGTATTTTGTATTCGACGATAAATTCTTCAAACAAATTTTTGGAACTCCTATGGGATCAAATATTTCCCCTATTTTGGCAAACTATGTTATGGATTATTTACTCGATAATTGTGTTTCTAAGTGAACTTTAACATTCCTTTTATCAAACGTTTCATGGATGATTTGATTTTATCTGTACCATATGATAGTATTGAAGAGATTCTATCCATCTTCAATTCTTATGACAGCAATATCCAATTCACTTCAGAAAAAGAAATACAAAACAAATACCATTCTTAGATATGAGTCTAATCAGAACCGAACAAAATACCATTATTACAAAATGGTACAGAAAACCAATATGTAGTAATAGACTTATCAACTACTATTCATACCATCCACAAAAAATTAAAATCAATTTGATAATAGCTATGAAAACTAGAATCGAAAGAATCACTCATATCAATTTACAACAAAAATGTCTAATCGAATTTCAGAAAATATTACTAGAAAATTCCTATCCAAAAAATATCATCAATAAATTACTTTTTAACCAAAGAAACTCTTTAATCCCTTCAATATCCGAACAAAATCCCAGAACAGAAGAACTGGGAACATCTATATTTAGATCTCTTCCCCATATCCAAGAACTCACTCCTAAACTAACAAATGTATTAAAAAATGAAAATGTCAAAATCACAAAGAAAAATCTTGAAACCATATCAAAATTACACACAAAAGTGAAAAGTTCGATTCAAAATAAACAAAAATCTAATGTTGTTTATAGAATACCGTGTAGAGACTGTTCTAAAACATATGTCGGTCAAACATCAAGAAACCTTAACAGTCGTATCATATCCCATAAGAGCGACTGTAAACGTAATGTTAATTCATGAGCTCTTTCTGAACATGCGAATGAAAGAGATCATCGGATGGACTATGATAATACGGAAATTCTAGATAACGAGACCAATGAAAACAAAAGAATATTTCTAGAGATGGTTCACATAAAAAATGATAAGGAATCAATGAATAAAAGAACTGATTTGAACAATCTTACGCAAATCTATACTTATTTGCTAGAAATGAATAGCAGAAAAGATATATCGCCCTGTGATCGAAATTTTCCGCCTTGATTTTAAATTGATTAAAAAAGAAGATGTCATTGACAAAATACATTTCATCTTTCATGAATTTCTGTTCATTTAATATGCTAATTTTACATCAATCTCACGTTAGTAAGTAGACAAATAATATATAATATCATAATGTAATCCATACAATTGTAGTCGTCCTGAGGAAGGCAATAAAAATTGCCGAAAGCTTGACGGATACCAAAGAGTTTTCCTAATCAGCCCTATACCTGACTGCAACCTCACATAGAATCAGCTTGTGTGCAATATGCCAGTCACTAATTCACCACTTATATATATATATATATATATATATATATATATATATATATATATATTATGAAATAATGATTGTTATTGCCCCACAAATATTTTCTCCCTGTATAAATATTTTGATTTCGATTTTGATATACCTCTAATACTTATGTAGGCATTTTAGCTCCGCGATGGAAAGCCAATTGTTATATTGTGATATGATAATAGCTAATTGTTATGAAATAATAATTGCCAGCTAACGTTACTGTTTTCTCGCCACGTTGTTGCCAATTATTATTCTTTTTCTTACCACGACTAATCTCAGTTGGTACGCCTTCGTCTCAGGAGTCGGTACTGGCAACAGAGCCACTGCCTGTCTAGATGTTACTCGAACTATTTTAGTTCAGTGTTGATAAGTAAGATATTGCATATCATTGTGGAAAATAAACCAGAAATTATCAAAAAAACAATTATTTCCTTTATTCAGGAAAACTTATATTAACCTGGCCTGCGATAGATAACGTATAACTATAAGCAATTGTCAAATTTTCAAAAAAAAAAACCTTTTTTTTTTTTTTAAAGAGTTTTTTGTAATGAATCAGTTTGTGATGTGCACTAAAAAAGTTTATACCTGGAACTGGAATGTCGCTGATGCAATACCTGGCATAATCTGAATTCCTGTTTCATCCACTCCTCTCAGGAACTAACCATTTCAACAGGAACCATCCAAAATCCACGAAATCTGCTTTGGACAATTTTCATGTGGATAACCAAAAAAGGTAATCTTCTTTTATCCTTGTTTATTTTGTGTAGGGATTATTCAGAGGTTATATTGGTTTTTATTTGTTGGAAGAAACTATCTTCTCATTGATAAAAATTCTAAATTTATTTCATTCTAATTTTGTACCTGGCTTCCCTTCAAAAAATTTTTCAATCCATTCTCAGCTTTGTTTTTTCATTCCCTGAATACCATTTCTGTTTTGTCCATTCTATTTGAATTTTCAAACTCACGCACTTCCTTGTCGCACTTTGATTAATTTGGTGTTATTTGAGAAAACTTATGAACTAATATATTTTACATTTCTTATAAACTGAATACAATATTTGATGATAATTATTTTTGACATTTCTCAGTTCTTACTTTTCCACAATTTCAAATCTTTTATCTCACCATCCTGTTCCCTGATTGGCTATTGTGATCAAGAAGTTTCTTGTTCTCCCATTGGCTATTTTAGTTAGATGCAATTTCATATACTGTATGTTTCCAGTTTATAATTTTGTTGATCACATTTAATTCAGAATGATTTCGTAAATCTAGACTTATTTGTTGTATTTTAAACAATTGTAGGTTGTAATCATTTTGACAATGTATGAAAATGATTGCATAATAGTATTAACATATTTTTACCTATCAATATTATACAGAGGCTTTATAAAGGAAATAGAATCTCAAAAAAAAATTAAAAACAATATCTCATGAACTACTAACTATTAAATATTCATTATTTTGTGTTTTTTTTAAGAAATTATTTCTTTTTCACCTTTAAAATATATTACTGGTCCTTCCTAACACAACAACATTCCTAAATTTATATTCAATATTTTTCTACTAGTTAGAAAATCTTGAATATCAATTTTTTCATTTACAGTTATTAACTCTACATTAATTAATACTATTTCTCTAATTTCAGAAAATTACCTATGCTGGATTTCCTACCAGTTCAAGAAAACAAGTTCTTCAACGATAACTATTATTTACAACTACTAATATTATGTTCTTTTATTTCAAAAAAACCTGACTCCTTCTCTTCAGATCAAGAGAGAAAACTTTTCAAGATATTATCATATATGACATTTTATAATTTATGATTATCTTTATACTGATATATAATTTTTTAATATTCATTTGATTTTACAATTACTGGTACTCCTTTCAATTATACTGTTTTATTATTTTTCCTATCTCTTCCTTCAGTTGTTCTTTATATTCATATTAAATTGGATATTTTATAAATTTGAATCTCTCATTTTATTTACTTTTATTTTTGTACATATCTTTCGCTTTTTCATTATTCCACATATTAACTTATTATATTCATTTATAATTCATTAATATACCTTTATTTCAATTATTAATATACCTTCATTTTATTCATCAATATACCTTTATCATCATCATATTTCTTATAATATACTTCTTTAGTATTATTATTATTATCATTTCCACTTTCATTTCTCACATACATTCTTTTTATACACAAAATATTTTTATCTTCATTTCTTTTAATTTTTCTTCAAAATTCACATTATTTATTTTTTTTTTTTTTTTTTTTTCCTTTTTTTCACATATTTTTCATTTATATTTTTTTCTTTACGTTTGTTTTCCATTTCATTTCCTTTTATTCAAATATTTCTGAAATCCTACCTATCTATCAAATAATTTTTTTAACTTTTTTCCTTTTTTATTCCCTAACTTGCCTATTAAATTTGTTAAGCCTATAATTTATTATTGCTTAATTTTTCTATTTATTATTTGTCTCTCCTTCTATGGAGTCCTGCTTGTTTTATTAATACAAACATATATTTCATTTCACAAATTTTCAATTGAAATTGTATGTTAACCTTGTCAACTATTTCTTTTTTCAAAGTTTTAACTTTTTCTTCTTTTTGATAATCATATTTATTCAAATCCTTTCCCAATTTTATATTTGACATTTTACTATCCATTATTATTATTATTTCATTATTTGTATTACATTCTTTCATTTCAAAAATTCTATTCGCCCTGTAAATGTCATTGATTTGCATTACTATTATTTTTGCATTTATGTTCCCTTTTTGCAACTCAAATTTTTTGTTAGTCACGTACATGTCATTCATTTTTATTATAATTATTTTATCATTTTTGTCAACTTTTTGCAACTCAAAATTCATTTTCGCCATATTTCTGTCATATATTTTCATTATTTTCACTTTATTATTTTTTCCCTTTTGCATCTGAAAATTTTTATTATATCTTTTTTTTTTTTCATCAAATTTTTTTTTATTTCTAATTATTTCTAATTCTTACATATTCCTTCTGTACTTCATTTGAAACTTTCCTCCGTTCTTTTCATGCTTTCTATTATGCTATATGTGTTTTCTTTCATATTTCCTATTATGCTATCTGTATTTTCTCTCATAATTTTTATTATTTCATCTGTGTCTTCTTTCATTTTCTTTTCCATCCTTTCGATATTTATTCATTTTTTTCATACTTTGAATTTTTAAATTTTCTCTTCCTTCTTACTGAGTTTTCCTTCATTCTACTTTCAATACCTGCCATATTTTCATTAATTTTTGCTGAGTTTTCTTTCATTTCATGTTTCATGAAATCCATGAATTTTTGAAGCTGACTCTCCATTTGTGTACTCTCACTTTTTATTTCACTTCCTCTCACGTTAATACTCTCTCCTTGTTCCTGATCACCTCTCTCTCTCTACCTTCAGCACCTTCTTCCAAACCAACTTTCTTACCATCTCTCGAATCCATTTTTAATTCACCAATATCTAGCCTCACACGTTGGAATGCCAATTGCTAATGTTCGCCCAGTGTTGCGATAAATATTAAGAAATAATATATTGCCCTTACGTTGCGGCGCCAATCTGTTATGAAATACTGATAGGTGTTTTTACACCGCGTTGAAAGTCATTATTGATATGAAATAATGATTGTTAAATAATAATTGTTGTTAATTTTGCCCCACGTTATTGTTATTGCCCCACAAATATTTTCTTCCTGTATAAATATTTTGATTTCGATTTTGATATACCTCTAATGCTTATGTAGGCAATTCAGCTCCGCGATGGGAAGCCAATTGTTATATTGTGATATGATAATAGCTAATTGTTATGAAATAATAATTGCCAGCTAACGTTACTGTTTTCTCGCCACGTTGTTGCCAATTATTATTCTTTTTCTTACCACGACTAATCTTAGTTGGTACGCCTTCGCCTCAGGAGTCGGTACTGGCAACAGAGTCACTGCCTGTGTAGATGTTACTCGAACTATTTTAGTTCAGTGTTGATAAGTAAGATATTGCATATCATTGTGGAAAATAAACCAGACATCAAAAAAACCATTATTTCCTTTATTCAGGAAAACTTATATTAACCTGGCCTGCGATAGATAACTTATAACTATAAGCAATTGACAAATTTTCATAAAATAATGGAAAACAGTGATGGATATGTAGATATAACTTCACTTTTTTCTTTTGAGTTGGAAGAATTCTTTCATAGTTCAATACCAAATGATAGAATTCTTCAGATATACGAAATCTTTCGTGAAGTGAATCAGTTTGTGATGTGCACTAAAAAAGTTTATACCTGGAACTGGAATGTCGCTGATGCAATACCTGGCATAATCTGAATTCCTGTTTCATCCACTCCTCTCAGGAACTAACCATTTCAACAGGAACCATCCAAAATCCACGAAATCTGCTTTGGACAATTTTCATGTGGATAACCAAAAAAGGTAATCTTCTTTTATCCTTGTTTATTTTGTGTAGAGATTATTCAGAGGTTGTATTGGTTTTTATTTGTTGAAAAAACTATGTCCTCATTAATAAAAATTCCAAATTTCTTTCATTCTAATTTTGTACCTGGCTTCCCTTCAAAAATTTTTTCAATCCATTCTCAGCATTGTTTTTTCATTCCCTGGATACCATTTCTGTTTTGTCCATTTTATTTGAATTTTCAAACTCACGCACTTACTTGTCGCACTTTGATTAATTTGGTGTTATTTGAGAAAACTTATGAACTAATATATTTTACATTTCTTATAAACTAAATACAATATTTGATGATAATAATTTTTGTCATTTCTCGGTTCTTCTTCAATATTATACAGAGGCTTTATAAAGGAAATAGAATCTCAAAAACATTGTAAAAACAATATCTCATGAACTACTAACTATTAAATATTTATCATTTTGTGTTTTTTTTAAAGAAATTATTTCTTTTTCACCTTTAAAATATATTACTGGTCCTTCCTAACATAACAATATATATATATTGTTATGTTGGGAAATGTTGCAAAGTAATCAAACTTATAATTATCATTATTATTATTAGTTACTTTTATTATTATCGTTAATGCTATGTTATTTTACAATTTTCTTTACTCTTTTACTATTTGGTATTATGCTTTGGTCGATACATATGTAAAAAGAGAACATTCCTGAAGTAGTTCTGGTATCAAAAATATATATCCAACAATACATCTAACAAAAATTAACGATTAAACTATATCAAAATTGAAATTCATATCAAACATTGAACTAAAGTTAGATCAACGTATAAATGAGTTTTGAACATCCTGTATGACAATTCACATCAACAGAAAACCCACCAATGGGATTCGAGAGAGTTTGTGTGGGAAAAGTGATGAGATATACAATAAAATGTAATGGTAGAAATTGAAAAAATATAATTTTATATGAATCTGTAAATATGTAAGAGTTAGGATTAGATATCATTCATAAAAGCATTAACATTAATTAGAACAGCAAATAATTCGGTAGGAAGTGATACAAACTCGGAAATCAGTGAAAATATAAAAATTGGTGAGTGTTGCTATGGAGCAGGATAACAATTCTAAGGAGATTGGAAAAAAAAGTTCGAAAAGGGAAGCCACGTACTAAATTTGAAAAGAAGCTTTCACCCATAATATAAGAAAACCTGATATAAAATTGCTGAACGAGGAAGATTTCTTGAAAGGCTGATCGGAGGAAGCACATAGTGAATAAAAATTCCACCTACCTGGTCCAGAAAATAAATCCTTGGAAGGAGTGCAGGTGAGCTGTCATTGACATCCCAGAAATACGTCCACAGGATTGGAAACGTCAACAGAAAAGCAGCCACAAGGTATTCATAACTGAACTCACCTAAGTACAACTTTTCACATAAAATCAATAACTTTCAGTGTTCTAAACCATTGGTTACTTTGTCTTGGGCTGAACAACCAAAAAATTCCATACCCAAAAGACTGATAATACGTTCAAACTTTCTTCATAAAATTTTCATTATCACAAACATCAAACTCCACTATTTTATGTCATTGTTTTGCTAGTCTAAGGTAGCTATCGCAGAGTAGGGTATATTCAAGTTTTCATCTGAATAAAATCAACTAATTTGATTATTCTCTGCAACCTGTGTTTATTTTTCAATTTCTAACTTTACTTTTCTCCACTGAAAAGTTTTTATTATCGAATCGCTAGTAGCATAGTAGGCAACCCTGATTACAGGAACCAACTAGTGGGAAGGTGTCATACATTTTCATAGGCGTACCTGACTGAGCTGGGATAAGGTAAAAAGAGGTTAAAAAAGAGACAAAGGTAACATAACATAGCCGGAGTTTTTTCATTTTGTTATGATAGGGATCCAGAAATAGAATCTATGAAATGAATTCAAATTCAAAAAATATACAAATTTAAAATCATATAAACAACCCATCATAACTATATATATATATATATATATAGATATATATATATATATATATATATTTATTTATATGTTGTTATGATGCGTGGATTGCGGTTCGTTTTTTATTTTATTTTATTTTGTTTATTTTTTTCCACAATCAGACATCATAACAAAACATATATATATTTTCTGTGTTTTGCTATTTTTTTGTTTTGTTTTACCCCGTTTTACTATCATTTTTCCCCTTTTTGAAGATTCATTCAATATGTATTGATAAATAAATACCCTTATAAATATTTAATATCTCCGGCTATGCATTTTACCTTCTTCCTTCACCTTATTTTCTTCACCTCAGCTAACTAAATCGGTACGCCTATGGAATCTCAGAAGTCGGTTCTACTGTGGAGCCATCTAGTAGTTTCTTGATGTCAATTTCAGAAAATAGCAATTCATTGTCGCTCAAAAATTGAAAATAATGTAAAAATTCATCAAAATAATAATTTCCTTTATTCAGGAAAGACTTACTACTACCTACCTAGTCTGCGATAAATAACCTAATTAGTGCTTCATAGCGAATATATACAGAAAATCTGAAATTATGTGATACTAGAAGTGAAATTTAACCTAACCTTTTTCATCAACCATCGATATAATTTTTCATTAATAGTACATGGGATCACCGTAACAGGTTGGATCTGTAGCAGGAAACTTCCTTACTATCAGATTCAGAATACTATATATATATATATATATATATATATATATGAAAAGCATTAAATTATAGATAGTGACACCTATAATCTGTGCGGTGAAGCTTAGACCTGTTATCGTGGAATTTTAATGACACGAAATTTCGTGCCCATTAATAGATCACCAACAGATGTCAGTATAGGCCATTCCACGACACCAATAGTCGTACTCCTAGTGCGTTCTGAGTAACGCAAAACAAATAACGAGAATAAGAGAAATCTGTTACAAATCCAAGAGAGCCCACCATCCGTCTACAGCCTGTTTCATGGTGTCCCAATCATCAGGACGGCCTGTGGTCTCTTTCAAATTCGTATCAGATATCTCGTAGAGTTAATACCTATCGGCAAGTACAAAAATGTGAAAAGCATCAAATTATAGATAGTGACACCTATAATCTGTGCGGTGAAGCTTAGACCTGTTATCGTGGAATTTTAATGACACGAAATTTCGTGCCCATTAATAGGTCACCAACAGATGTCAGCATAGGCCAATCCACGACACCAATAGTCGTACTCCTAGTGCGTTCTGAGTAACGCAAAACAAATAACGAGAATGAAAGAAATCTGTTACGAATCCAAGAGAGCCCACCATCCGTCTACAGCCTGTTTCAAGGTTTCCCAATCATCAGGACGGCCTGTGGTCTCTTTCAAATTCGTATCAGATATTTCGTAGAGTTGATACCTATCGGCAAGTACAAAAATGTGAAAAGCATCAAATTAGAGATAGTGACACCTATAATCTGTGCGGTGAAGCTTAGACCTGTTATCGTGGAATTTTAATGACACGAAATTTCGTGCACATTAATAGGTCAGCAACAGATGTCAACATGGGCCAATCCACGACACCAATAGTCGTACTCCTAGTGCGTTCTGAGTAACGCAAAACAAATAACTATAATATATATTGTTATGTTATGTTATGCCAGTTGTAAATTTTAAAAGACAAAAAAAGCCACAAAAAGAATAAATAATAAATAATTATCAATTTCAAGAGTTTGTTGTAAATAGCTTTTAAAATTCAATGTATTTTATGAGCCTAGGTATGATATGGATAGATAAAAATGTCAAAGTACTATAAAACAGTCAATTATATACACTATCAAAATTATCATAATTCATAATTGCTCAAAAGACAATTAAAAGTCAAGATTTACAAAATTATCATGAATAAAAAGTAATCAACACATTTATAAACTTGAAACACTCTGTACATGAAATTGTAGCAAACAAAAAGTTAGCCAATGAGAGAACAGCAAACGTCTTTATGAAAGATAGCCAATCAGAGAAGAGATGATCAAATGAAAAGTTGGAAATTGTGAGAGAATGGCAAAGAGGGGGTATCATAAGCAATTATTATTCAAACTTGTAATTAATGATAAGAATGGGAATTTAATTGTGTGTATAAATTGTGCGACATTAATATAAACAGTGCAAAGTGACAATTTGGTGCGCGAATTCGAAATTTCAAATGGAAGGGCAAGATGTTGCGAAGCGACGGGAAAACAAAGCTTCGAGGAGATCGAAAATATTTTCCAAAGCGGAAGCACGCACAAAATTTCACTAAAAGAAAAATGATATAATTCCATCATTTGCTTAACAAAACAAGATTACCTTAATGATATCATATATCCACGATTCCAAAAGCTGAGTCCCGCATCGATACGTTCCTGACACATGGTTTTTGCAGTCCTAACGAAGGCTGGAGAGAGGAGACTTCCTGTTTTTATGGTATAGTTGTGAACACCAACAGTTCCAACCAGGTATAAAACCTTTAATAGTGCTTTCCCGGTCCTGAACTATTTCACAAATAACATTTTTCACAATCGATGAACTCTAACAATAACAGAAAATTACTCTCACAGAGAAAGTGAGGTTCTGTTTATCTATCCATGATATGCATTTTATGAGTATCCGTGAATAATTGTTTGATTCACTCTAGCATAAGTTATTTCTCGTAGGCCAGGTATTTTTAAGTCTTCCTGAATAAAGGAGATAATCGTTTTTGATATTTGGTTTGTTTATTTTCTCACAATGATCAACTAACATAACTAAGATCATTCAGTAAACTGAAGTTAGCCACCAGTAGCCAAATTCCTTTTGAACCGACTATATGAGACAAGGGCGTACCGACTGTTTGTTAGCTGTGGCGAAGAAAATAATAATTGTTGGTAGCGTGACGAGAGAACAGTGACGTTCGCTGACAATTATTATTACAGGGTCAGAAATATCTATTTATATCATATAAATTTGGCTCTCAAAGAATAACGAAAACTATTAGCTTCATTCATTATATAAAAACAATTTATATTTTTCAATATATCAAAACATAACAAAAGTGGCGCACAAAACGTTGGGCAAAAATATATCAATTATAACAATAATAAAATATATATATTTTCAAAATATCAAACCATAACAAAATATATATATATATATATATATATATATATATATATATATATATATATATATAAATTTATATATATATATATATTGTTATGTTAGGAAATGTTTATATAATAATGAAACTGATAATTCATTATTATTATTAGGTATTCAAGTTATCGTGGATCATGCTATGTTTGTTTTACAATTTTTCTATACTTTTTACTATTCTAGAATCTTATACCATGTTCTAGTCAAAGCATATGTATCAAAAAATCAGTACTGAAGTGTCTCTATTGTCATAAGTATGTTACATTTTGCACACACAATAAAAATAATATGGAAATTTAAATTCATGAAAAAACATTGGATCTCAAGTAGATGAAATGATATACAAGTTGGAACATCCTGTATGGTAAATCATATCAGGAGGAAACCCAACAGCGAGATGTCAAAAACAATGGGAGGCAAATAATAAAATAAAAAAATTATGAAAACAGAAAAATGTCAAATATGAATTTTATCCAAATTTGTAGATATAATATAAGATCTAGAATTATATATTGTAAATAAAATCATTAGAATAAGTTAGAATAACAAAAAGTCAGACAGAAACAAGGGAATAAACTTTAAAATTTGTGAAAATGAACAAAATGAGTGTGTTGCCAAGAGGAAATGTAACAAGCTTTAGAAGATGAAAAATTCATGTAGGAAACGAAACCAGTTACCAATTTAGAGAGAAAAATTATAATAAAACTCAAGATAAAAACAAGCAGAACTATCCAAAAACTAATTCACATACGAATGGGAAAATAAGCAAACAAGAAAGAACCATTTGGTAAAATAACAAAAGTCCAGTCCATGCCATTGCCTTGAACAAAAAGGGGGCATTCTGTAGTGTAGCTGTACTTTTACAGTGGGCACGAACACTTCTAATAGACAGGAGAGCACCACAAATGGAGAATAGCAGGTATTTCAAATGCAAAACTGAATAAAGTGCAACATAACAGGTCCAGACACTTATAGTGGTTATTTGATCATTCGTGTCCGTTAATTTGAACTTTTGTTGGTTTTTTCTATTCTCGAAGACTGTTCATAACATTAAAAAGTTTATTCACCAAGTATTTCATCATATATAAGAAAGTTCACCATTTCTCATCACTGTTCTTTGTTAGATGAGTTAGATTTCGCAGAGTAGATCAGTTTTCAGGATTTATTCCAATAAAAACAACTATTTGACGATTTTTCTGCAATCTCTGTTTATCTATTGAGCACCTAATCATAATTTTCCCACAAAATAGCCCATTTGACATCAAGCAGTGCACCAAGTTGGCATTACTGAATTATGCCATGAGAAAAGAGATGACTCATACTCCATAGGCGTACCGACTGAGCTGGGATAAGGAAAAAAAGTGTTGAGAAAGGGTAAGAACAACATAGCCGGAGTTTCATTACTGTTATGATAGGTATTCATTTTTTCAAAAATTATTAAATGAATAAGGAAATCAATGAAACACATTTTATCACAACAAATATTTATGATTAGTAGTTGTTATTAATAAAAGAAAATAAGTTACAATAACAATCATTATAATTAGCAATTTGCATATTTTCCGAAAGAAATATATGTTATTCTACATCGTACGACATTCATTTCTGTGCAATTGGGGAAATCCATAACGAATATTTCACTCACACCCATATGCACCGTAGGCTAATTTCTCGGATTAGTTACGGAAACCTGGATTAGATTTTTGTTTATTATGCACCGCAAGAAAAATCTGGTTTAAGCTTTTCAGATTTTCTAATCGGTCAACGAAGCGTGGTTTAGCGAATGACGTCTATTTTATTTTGACACCGATTTTTCGAGTGTTGATTTTTTTGCAAGTCTTTTATTATTTTGGGATAAAATGGGGGAGGAAATATTCATTGATGATGACCTAGATATCCTCGATATCATCAACTTCACAATGGACAATTATACATTTTTTGAAACATTTCGACTTACAAAACCTATAGTTCTCAGTTTCCTGAAAAACATAGAAGACAAAATTGAATTCCAAAATGATTTGTAAGTTGATAATTGCAGGGGAGTGTCTTTCTTTGGGTTATGTTGGCTAGCAGATTACCCCACCTCATGCACCTTCACCCAACACAACTTATTTCAAGGATATTACTCCTTGGCTACATAAATATTTTTTCGGTGATTTGAGGTGTGGTGGTATAACGGTTACTCGCAGGTATCAATCAATCAAATCATCATTGGAATCTTTGTTGTTTTTTTTTTGTCCTCGTGTTTTAAGAGTATATCCTCATGAATCTGATTTTCTTCCGGGAAAAAATTTGGGATTCTTTTTATGTTTTCACCATCAGTCATTTTGAAAATAAAAAATCGAACCTGACAATTTTGACGTTTTATCATCTTCAACTGTCAAAAAATCTTGCGAAACCAACGTTGTCAGATTTCCAATCTGGATTATTCAATCTGCTGACGGTGCATATCTACAGGCCAAATATTACAAAAAGGGGATTGGGGAACTAAAATTAGAATTGACAAACGGTGCATTCAGGCGTCAGTAATAAATTAAAACATGAACTGGGATTCAAATTTACATGTAAACGCGCCGCTTCTCCGCGCCTATCTTGTGACGTCAGATGGTTCCTGTTATTTTATTGTTGTCATTAAGAATATTAGAATATATTAGTATCAGGCCCTTCGACATCGCTCTAAACATTCTGGATATTTATTTGCTTGTGTTTGTGATATAATGGGAGGCAAAACCAAAGGATTTCACAAATATTGCAGGTATTGTTTCAATGTTCAATAATACGTCATCTAGTTGTCATTAATGTGAGGTTATCTACGGTTTTCCGTCCACGATTCGTGACGTGTAGAGAGTCGCAGTTGGGATGGAGGAAATTTTACGCGCAGCGTTGTCAAGTTTCCCAAATATCATGGCCGCGATTTTGATGCTTATTTGTGCATATTTTTTTCCAATAATGAATTATTGTTGATGATTTTCGATCATGATTCATAGAATAATTCTTAAAAATCAAATCGGATGTATCTTTCATAGTTATGTGTTATGGTTATGAGTGAAAACATTAAATATAATAACATCATTTTTGGCATAATTTTACTGATTTTTCCAAAGGTAATGGCCGAACGATGAGTAATTTTCGACCAAAATGATATCAGTTACCCATAGAATACACCTGTAGTCTCAAATAAATTGGGGCCCGCCTCGAAGACAGAAAAATAAAACTGTAATTTTTGACCTTTCGCTTTTATTCGGTTAATACTGGACGAACGTAACAATTTTTTCATCAAAACGATCTGAGTAACCCATAGTCTCAAATCAATTTGAGGCACCGTCCGGAAGACAACAGAAAATAGAAGCTGTCATTTTTGACATATTTTCGCTTATATCTCTGTTAATACTGGACGAACGTTAAAAATATTTCCACCAAAACAATCTAAATAACCTATAGAATGCACCTTTACTCAAATCAATTTGGGACGCAGAAATTTTTTGTCCCCTGTTTTAAATCTGAATATGTCAAAGTTAATATTGGAAGAACTAAAATATTATTTTCATCAAAACATTTGCAATAACCAACAGAACGTACCTATAGTCTCAAAACAATTTGAGACACCGTCTGGAAGATAGAAAATGGATAAAACTGTCATTTTTGACATATTTTCGCTTTTATCTCGGTTAATAATACTGGACGAACGTTAAAAATATTTTCACCAAAACAATAGAATAGAATGCACCTATACTCCTAAATCAATTTGAAGCGCCGGAATTTTTTGTCCACGGTTTTAAATCTGAACATCAAAGTTAATATTGGACGAAATAAAATATGTCAAACATGGCAGCTTCTAGTTTCTCCTGCCTTCCGGACTGTGCCCCAAATTGATTTGAGACTATGGGTATTTTCTATGGGTTACTCAGATCATTTTGGTAAAATTATATAGATCCACTATTAAGAAAGCGAAGGAAATTCATTATGATAACCAAATCGGTAAGTCAACTAATAAAATGAAAGAAGCATGGTCTGCTATCAGTGATATTACGGGAAAATAAAAAAAAAACATGTGGGAATATCACTTAGTCCTGATAAAATCAATGATTATTATTGTTCGATTGCAAAAAACCTTAGTGAGAATATAGTGATTCCTTACGACCCCTCATTAAATCTTGAAGATGTCAGAATTGAGGATAACCTAACTTTGTACGATACAAATATTGACGAATTAGTAGAAATATTGAGGAATATAAAGAATAAAAATGCAACTGGTTATGATGGAATCTCCATAAAAATTATCCAAAATCTTCCAATTAATGCATTGCAAACATTGGTATCTCTAATCAACACCTCATTCCACAATGGATTTTTTCCTGATTTTCTGAAAACATCTGTTGTCCTTCCATTATACAAAGGTGGAGATTCAGATGATCCCGCGAATCTTCGCCCGATCTCCCTCATTCCAACTATAGCCAAAGTTATCGAAAAACTTGTGAAAATACGTCTGACGGATTTCCTAAGACGCCACAATATTTTAAGTGGAAGCCAGTTTGGTTTTCAAAGCAATAAAAATACGCACGATGCCATCTTTTCATTTCTTTATGATATTTATTCAAAGTTGAATTCTGGTAATGTAGCTGCTGCGGTCTTTTGTGATCTATCGAAGGCGTTCGATTGCGTTGATCATAAGATCTTGCTAAGAAAAATTCACCAATATGGCTGCAGAGAAATGACGCTCAAATGGTTCGATTCTTACCTGTCAGGAAGGAATCAAATGGTAAGAACAACAGGACTTTCAGAAAAAAAGGATATTATGTGTGGAGTGCCACAAGGATCAGTTTTAGGACCCATTTTATTCTTATTATATGTCAATGACCTTGCAAATTTGAGCATTTCTGGAAAATTCACTCTTTTTGCTGATGACACGACGATATTGTGAAACAACAAAAACTCAAATGATTTACACAATGCTATATCTACTGATATGAAAAAAATCAAGGAGTGGTGTGATGCTAATTTGTTGTCTTTCAATATCGCTAAAACAAACATTTTATCATTCAGATGTGCTCTTGATGACCTGTCATTTGGTGATAACTTAGTGATCAAGAACGAGACTCAAACTAAATTTCTAGGTATTCACATTGACAATAAGCTCAAATTTATTGAACATATCAAACATCTTAAAAGTAAAATTTCTTCTGGATGTTATGCATGGTAACTTCAACATTGACAATAAGCTCAAATTTTTGAACCTATCAGACTTCTTTAAATGCCAGAACGGTGTATTACGCCCTCTTAGAATCTCACCTACGTTATGGAATACCGTTCTGGGGAGTATGCAATTCATCAGCCCTTCTGTCTGTATTAGTACTGCAGAAACGGGCTATCAGGTATATGTGTAAGATTAAACCTCGTGATTCGTGCAGACACAAATTCGTTGAGGAAAAGATTTTAACAGTGATTGCTTTGTTCATTTTGGAATCGGTTTGTCTCATTTACAAAAATATATCCCTATTTGAGGCTTCGTGCAATTCTTATAACACCCGTTCCACCGCGTTGAAATTGCCAATTCCTTCAACAAATTTGGCCAGGGATTCTATTTATTACAATGGGGTCAAGATGTTTAATCACTTGCCCTCACATATAAGACAGGCAAATTTGACCAACAAAATGTTTAGAATAAGAGTAAAAACATTTCTGGCTGATAGACCCTATTATAATTTGCAAGAGTTCTATAATGATAAATTTACGTGACAAAATGTGCATATTTGAATATATGTTGTATAAGATTTTTGTTTATATTCTTCCTTGGATATAGATGTTTGTTTGTTTGGTGTAATATGTGTGTTCATTTATGTAATATTATATATGATTGTATATGTTTATATGTGTATTATATAAGTTTTGATACGATTTTTAAACAAAACTTTACACAACCATGTTGATACAAAATTCGACGATGAACTTTATAGTGTATGTTCTAACATTACTTTTCCCTAGGTGTTTTTATATTTACATTTTATATGTTCTAGCTTTACTTTTCCCTAGGTGTTTTCATATTTACATTTTATATTTATATTTATTTTTCACAAGCTTTGTCCACAAGATTTATTCTTAATGACAATAAAGTATATTATTATTATTATTATTATTAAAAGGTTGTAAAGGTTCGTCCAGTATTAACCGAGATAAAAGCGAAAATGTGTCAAAAATTACAGTTTTTATTCTTTTCTGTCTTCGAGTCGGTGCTCCAATTCATTTGAGACTACAGGTGTGTTCTATGGGTGACTGATATCATTTTGGTCGAAAATTACTCTACGTTCGGCCATTACCTTTGGAAAAATCAGTAAAAATATGCCAAAAATGATGTTATTATATTTATTGGTTTCACTCATAACCATAACTACGAAAGATATATCCGAATTGACTTCTAAGAATTATTCTACGAATCATGGTCGAAAATCATCAACAATCATTCATTATTGGGAAAAAATATGCACAAATAAGCATCAAAATCGCGGCTATGATATTTGGGAAACTTGGCAACGCTGCGCGTAAAATTTCCTCCATCCCAACTGCGACTGAAAACTGAAGGTAAACAAAACAGCCTTCAAACTAGACAGTTACAACCATTTGACGTCACACCAATAGAAGGCGTGTTTGCTATCACGTGATAACATCGACAAATTGTACAAATTTTAAGAGTGGATTTTACAATATATATGAATTATATGAAACTCATTCTTTTATTG
>JAFIRS010007738.1:0-22380 GCA_018342105.1 Gonioctena quinquepunctata | reverse complement strand
AAGTCCTAATTGTATTATTATTTCGAAACGATTTGAGATTGGTCTTTGTACTGTCAAATTAAGTTCCCCCGCTTCATTACATACTGGGAGAAACAAGATCTCAAGCCGCTCTGGGAAATTGTTCCGTTATTGGTCAATAGACAGATAACACTCAGTATGTTATAACAAAAGGTGGACAGGTGTGGTCTTTCAATAAGAACACCCTGTACTCTTATATCACCGGAACAGATTCGCAAATGTCGCTGCACAAGGAGTGAGGCGTTGGGGATACCTTTCCTGATAGATGCGTCTGGCCTCGATTGAATTTCCGTCAGCCAAGCCGTATGCAAAAACCATATCAGCCATTTCAGCATTCGTAAAGTCGGGCATGGTACCAAAAAATCACTAAATGAACTCCGAACTGTGAATTTGTCAATGAATAGCTTGAAATGTGACAGCAAACTTCTATTTTTATGAACGAACGTTCATAGCCTACTCGATTTAATTAACTTAATTTGCAAGCGGAGAGTGACGAAAATTATGGAAATCAAATTTGGCTATGTCCAGTTATACTGTGTATGAAGTTTGATGAAAATAACTAAAATTGCAAAAAAACTTATGACAAAACCAACCATGTTTTGGAAAATTTCAACAATCTGTATCTTGAAAACAAATCATTTTTCGATAAAACATTTCCAAGGAAAAAAGTGGTTCATTTTGACGAGACCTACCACATACTTTGTTTTTGTAATGTTCTCAGCAACTTCACATGCATTGATATAGAAAATTGTAAATATCTCGAAAACGATCACCTCCAGCGTTGTTGAAGAAGTATACCTTTTTTACTTGGAAAAGGTGTGGAAATAAGGTTTCCCCATGAAAAGTACCAAAAGTTCACTGTCAGAAATGTTAGGGCAATTTGAAATGAATAATGACAGCGTACGCAGAGCCCTCTAGATGTTACATGAAAATTATTACGAAATTATGATTTTCCACGTCAAAAAAACCCTGGGTACCAAATTTCGTGCAAATAACTTATTTTTTGCAAAAGTTATTTTTAAAAAGCGAACAAAAAAATTCAATTTCAACACCCTGTATCTCCGAAACGAAGCATTTCCGAACACAAGTTTATATGGACTTTTTTCTTAAAATTGTCTCAGAAATACGTCACTTGAATATTTTGACGTACTCATGTTATACCCTGTATATTATGTTTTTGAATACTCGAAACCTGGTTTTTCATATTTATATGAATCGAGATTCGTAAGATTTTGTGCCCTTGAGAGATCCGAGGAATTGAAAATTTTGGGTGTTGGGCATGAAAATTATTTTGATTTCGTGTTTCTTCAGGATTTAATCTGTAACACCTTGGATGAAGTGTGGGGAACCTCCATGTGACTGGATATTATCTGTTCAATTTTCAGGCTTTGGAGGACGGGTTAGTTGACGGTGATATGTGAGTTCTTGTTACTATTTTGAAGTAATTCGGGAAGGAACGTTGGGACTTTACTCGTATTTATGGACTTACTGCAATATATAAGACCAATAGTCGTCTTCGCCCCATCGTTGATCTCAACTCATGACTAAACATCTATCAAGCACCATCCAGCCTTCAGCAGAGAGCTTTATCATGAGCAAGAAAACCATTCCACTTTGTTGACGTTCTTGAGTCTTACAAAATTAAAAGCATCGACATTTTCGTGAGCTTCAGTGTTGTATGCCTGTTCACAAACATTACTTCAGCGGACATGTTGTACATCCTCAAGACCAAAGATACCAAAAGACACCCTCGATCTCATCAATCATTGTATGTACAGCATGTACTTCCTCTCCCGAGGAACTTATTACAAACAAAACTTTCGAACTGATTAACAGGATTATTTGGAAAAACATACCTTTTAATCGTTTGAAGAATGCCTGATTGGCAACTCAGCCATGAACACCCTGTATGCGATTTGGTATGATATAAACTTGAACGCTTCTACTCCAGAACTGTAGCCGGAGTGCATTTTTCAACTCGTGAGTCCAACTTCAAAACTTGGAAACAAATTGAAATAACTCTAAAACTTTGAAAAGGGACACATTCTCAATTAAATATTGATAGAAAGATTCTGTGAATTGAAAAATCCACGATTAAAATGAAGTTATTTTTCGTGAATGTAGTTCAATGTCCAGCGTGGCTTTAGCCGGGAAAGTAGTTGTTTTCTGTTAGACATTCACAAAAAAATAACTTCATTTTAATCGTGGATTTTTCAATTCACAGAAAAATCTTTCTATCAATATTCAATTGAGAATGTTTCCCTTTTCAACATGAATACCCCACAAGAGTTCATCTTGACGATGGAAGATAGTGAATGAAGTTCATCTTTCAGTCGCAGATGATTACACATCTGATTTTATGAACATCCTGTTTATATTTTCAACAAATCAACTCTAAAACTCTTAAACGATCGTTCTTAGGAATAGGAAAGCCAGTCATAATTTGATCAAAATGACACGTAGATCCTGAAAATGCAATAATATACAGGGTTTGGTTCTGAAAACCTCATGTTAGTGATCAATGGAATATTTTTCCAAAATGTTCAATTGGTTGTTTTTTTACAACTTCCTAATTATATCATAAAATATAATTTGTGAGTGAGTCAATTGCCATAATTTTGGAAATCTGACACAAGAAGCTACACAATGTTGTTTGGGGGAGCTGAATAGTTTTCTGAGAGCTCATTGAATTGAAAACTCATTCATAATGAAGAATTATCATTTCATTGAAAACCACGAGCAACGATCTTTCAACCTATTATTTTCCATTTATGTCAACCAAATGTTTCCTTTTGGTTAATCAACGACTGCATGCAGTCCCCCGTATTCCAGCATTCTCTGAGGCATATAATAGCAAAAGCAAAGTTCAAGGTATCAAATACCTTCGAGAATAGGTTTCATCCTTCGCATTAGAGATTCCCGATATTACTTGGAAATTGCATCTTGAGTAGATTTATATTGTTCGCCCGAAGCAGTATGACCTCTTCATGCAATCAATATAACAATTTTGTAGGATAAGTTAGGGAAGTTCCGTTCCATAACGTATTTTATAAATTGGAAAAAAATCATCGTCATCTTGAATCCCACAGAATATTATCCATTTTTTCGTTTATATTTTCAAGGGAATAAGCTTCAACACTATGAGTTCCCAAAAATCATTTTAACTTCTAAATAATGAGTGGTTCTTAGAAATTTTTTTTCGGTTCGAAAATTAGATAGGTTTTTCTGAGTTTCTGCAACATTTCTTAAATCATCCTTATTGGTTCAAAATTGTGGTTAACCATGGATATATCCAAGAAATGGTGATATTTTAGATGCGGTTGTTTGTTTCTTGTATGATTTGGTCCAGTGACTATCTACTCATCTTGTATTTTATTTATATTAGGGGTTTCAGGAATATTGGGAGGTTGAGAAAGAAACATTCTGAATTGGAAAAAGCCCCATTCAACATTGAAGAAACATCCAAGAGAGTGACTTCAGTTTATCTTTCAGTCTCAGTGGATTCCATATCTGATTTCATGAACATCCTACCCATATTTTCAGAGAAATATTTCAGACAAGTTTACTATAAACCAAAATAAGAATTAAATGATGAATAAGGCTATTTGGAATCCACCAATCTGAAGATAATTGGTGTGGAAGTTAGTCACTGGAGATAGTTTTCTATTGAAAGCTTTGGAATATAAGTTTATTATCATAATAAAAATCAAGTTGTTAAATTTTTTCCAATGAGAAGTCATATATAATTATATGTATATATATATATAGATGAAAGGGAGGAGTATCGAAGGGACTGTTAAAAACAAAATAGTGAAAATTGATGGGACATAGCCCTCAAAGAAAAGTGTTGCACTTCTTCACCGTACTGATGAGGGTCGAAAGTGTCTACGGTTAACACTTTTCTTTGAGAGCTATGTCCATTGCATTTCTTCCATTTTATATATATATATATATATATATATATATATATATATATAAATATATAGAATACTGGATGACTACTATACTTCATTCAACCATTTTATTATTGGAATTTCAAATGTGATATGAGCGATTTCATAAGAAGGTTGCTCAGTGAATAAGAAGTGACAGCAATAGTCTGCCGCAGCAAAATATACGTTACTAGTATCTGCATTTCATTTGTAGTTTTTGCTGAAAAATTGACACTTCAACAATGAATATTGCAGCAAATTCTGCTATATATATATATATATATATATATATATATATATATATATATATTATATATATATATATATATATATATATATATATATATATATATATATATATATATATATATATATATATATATATATATATATATATATATATATATATATATATATATATATTTATATATATATATATATATATATAGTCCTTATTTTTTATGTCGTACCACTATTGGCATCTCGTAAGCAGTGAATCTTAGGAACTTGGTTGAAATATAGAAAAGTTGCTTATTTTAGTGAAAAAGGAAACGATGTTTCCAAATCTGAAATATCACGAACGTTATCAAAATTTACGGGGAACAGAAATTGCACGTTTTCTTTTCTTTGCGCTGGCACCTATATTTTTGGGAATATAGAAATGTGTTGAAAAAACTCCTTCTCTGTTTCGAATTTGCTTTGATTTTCAATAAGACGTTTCCTTCTTCGGGGGCAACTCTCAACTCATTTTTTTCGATACGGACATGTAGTTTTTTAATGATTTTGAGTAGTTCTTATCTTACCAAGTTCGGATATGTATCTAACCTTGTTTTTGTTTCCTCATTTCTGCCCATAAATTCTGTGATCAGAGTCCGAACAATGAAAATCCTCCCCTCCGGAATAAGTCCTGATTTAATTTTTTTTCTTATTTGAAAAAATATTTGACTCAAGTTGCGAAAATAAAAGTCAAAATGAATCTACCGTGAATGAATACTTGAAATCAAATCGAGATAAAATTCGATGTGATGAAGAGGAGAAAGCAGAGGAATAACAAGGAACAACGATTAATACTTTATATATTATTTTTATATAAAAGAGCCGAGAAGCATTTTTCTTGTGTGTCTATTTGTAGGCAATAGGCAATTCTTTTGTCTGCCCCTGAGTATTTGAGTCCTACGTATTCCCAATCGAACATATCTCAAATGAAAACGGAAAGCTTTAAACTTCATGTAATATGTGCCATGGAATAAAAAAAAGTGAATGACAGATTACAAATTAACGAATTCAAATCTGAAGGGTGGATTATTTACACGTTGAACCGAAAACTATGGAGTTTCCTAATGAGGAGAAATTGGATATGTTGTTCGTATATTCGAGGTGTTTGAGAAATAGTACCAGATCTCTGGTTATGTATCAAGAAATGTATCCCGAACGTCGTCAGCCCAATGCCAGTATTTCTCAACGTATTGGAAGAAGTTCACAAGAGCATGGTTCATATTTGAAATCCAAGAATTGAAGTTGCACTATTACTGAAAATCGTTGTGATAATGAAATCGACGTTTTAGATAAGTTTTTTCGAAGTTTCATGTTACACATAGTAAAATGATAATTTGAATCAGGATTTGTAGAATACAGAATAAGGAAGTATATCTTAGAGAAATTGCGAGAAATGGTGGTATATCGTAATCGTCAACAAGAAAAATTTTGAAATATTGATTGAATCCCTACGGAGTGACTAGAATAAAAAGGCAGAATTTTGCACATGGCTACTGACACATTTTCGGCAAGATAATGAAATTTGTAGTGAAATTTTATAGTGCGCGAAAGTCGGTTCACAAATAATGGATGGTTCAACAGGAATTCTTATTTACATAGAACCACTAATTTTCATTGGTGCCTACTTTTTCGATTCTCCATTGACGGAGGAGTTGTATCTTCAGTTTCTCTCGGAGATTATAGGCGGTTTTTTGGAAGATCTGCCTGTGAATGTACTAAGGAAATATGGATATTCCTATCATGACAAAGCACCACCACATCGCACACGAACTTGTGGAACATTTCGCGATAGGTCCATACCAGGAAGATGGATTATTCGATATGGGGTTTCATCAAGGACAAAGTGTTCAGTTCAACTTCTGAGAATGTGGAAGAGTTGAGAGCTTCAATGAGACGAGCGTAACTTCTAGAATTCTTCAAAATTGCCACAAACATACCATTTTGAGAGAAAAAAATGTGTTTGAGGAATGGTAGGCGTCTGTTTCAACACCGTATTAGAAGTCGGTAACTAAAAAAATGTGAACTTGAGATATCAATTGTTGTTCTTTGTTATGTTCTTAGTTTTTTGTCTTATTGGTAAATAGTTTCAAGTACAATGTGTATTTCAAACTGGAAGGCAAAAGCTGAATCAGTAGGAATTAAATTCTGGAATTTGGAGCTTGATGATGAAATTTATGGGCGGAAATGTGGAAACAAAAATCAGGTAAGATACATATTTGAACTCGGTGAGATAAGAACTACTTAAATTTATTGAAGAAAATACAGTTGAGGGTGGCCCCCAAAGAACGAAACGTCGTATTGAAAATAAAAGCACAGTTTATCGAAACAAATTCAAAACACAGGAGAAAGTACCTGAACACATTTCCATATTCCTAAAAATAGAGGCGCTAGCGCAAAGAGAAACAAACGGGTCATTTCGGTTTTCTCCGTATATTTTGAAAACGGTTCGTTATATTTTCGATTTGGAAACATCGTTTCATTGTTCACTAAGATAGGCAACTTTTGTCTAATTCAACCAACTTCGTATATATATATATATATATATACAGTGTGACCCATTTTTAATGGAAACACCCCCCTAAAATTTGTAGTTGTAAACAGATTTTGATAATTTTTTTGAAATGTCAAGTACTAAAAGGTCTACCTTGGGACAAAATTTGAAATGTTTATTCCAATTTTCAGGGCATACTACGATATTTTTTCTTAGTCGAAAATCGAGATTTTTTATTAGCGATTTTTTTATTGAAAAATCACTACGCCACTGGATTCAGAGTGCCTTTAAACAGATGTGACCAAAATTTCATGAGAAAATATTCATTAATAACAAAGTTATGACAAAAAAATTAAAAAAAAAAAACCCAAAAATAGCCATGAGAATATTTTTCCATATTTCAACAATAAAGTGCCGCCAGATGAAAAAAAAAACAAATAGCGTAAATTTTTTTAATGAAAATAACGGAATTACATTCAAGTTTTCACGCAAATTAACTAAAACTAAGACCTAATTGATTTTTCAATTTAAATCTTAGTTGCCATGGAAATGATATTACAGTTTGACACTTGTGAAAGATTTGAATGTACTCTTGCAAACAATATTCACCTTACAATTCTTCGAATTATTTTGTATCATGGCTGCAAGATTGAGCGTAAGAGAAAAAATTGAAATTGTACGCCTTTCGGAAGATGACGTTAGAAGTGCTAGAGAGGTTTGTAGAGTATTTAATGAGAGACATCCAGATCGTCCTCGTATTAGCTGTGGTACGGTAAATGAAATAAAATAAAATATTCAATGAAACTGGTGCAGTATCAAAAATGATGTTAAAAAGTAATCCTGTACAAAGACGAAACAGGAATGACAGGAATGATCAAATCATTTTAGATTATTTCGGAAATAATCCTAATGCCAGTATAAGGAATGCCACCTTAGATTTGAATATTCCACGAGAAACTATTCGGAGATGTCTCGAAGCGAAGAATATTAAACATTTCAAGCCAAAATTTTTACATACACTGCAAGAAGGCGACGAAGCAAGACTTCTGGAATATTGTTTATGGGCCCAAGGGGAATATTTAAACAATATAAATTTCCTACAAACGACGAAGCCACTTTCACTACAAATGGAGTAGTGTCATCACAGAATTGTCGCTATTGGGCAGCGAATAATCCTAACTGGGTAATAAACTGTAAAAGCCAGTATTCCCAAAAAATCAACGTCTGGTGTGGGATATTGAACGAACGAATTATTGGTCCTTTCTTTTTTGAGGAAAACATTAATGCGCAGAGGTTTCTAGAATTTTTAAACACAGAGTTTTGGGATGCTATTCACGAGCTGCCAATCAATGAACGATCAAATTTAATTGTCCAGTTAGATGGGTGTTCGGTTCATTATGCCAGAGCTGTGAGGCAATGGCCTAACGAACATTTTCCAAACCGATGGATAGGCCGTGGTAGTCCGTTTATTGAGTGGCCACCCAGATCTCCAGACCTCACAGTTTTGGACTTTTTTCTCTGGGGACTTCTCACACATAAGGTTTACAAAAACCGCTCAAGAGATAGAAATGAAATTTGTGCAAGAATTCGACAGGTATGTGCAGATATTAGCCCACAAGAACTAAGGAACGTAATCAGAAACATTCGTAAGCGCTACGACAAATGTATCGAAATACGTGGTGGATTAGTAGAGGCTACTAGAATATGAGTTTGAATTAATTGTTGCACTGAATCGAAACATTTCAATAATTAGTTTTCATAGTTACGTTAATTAAAATGTTTTCCTTCATTATTAGTTGAATTGTGTGAATGTAATTCCATTATTTTCATTAAAAAAATTTACGCTATTGGTTTTTTTTCATCTGGCGGCACTTCATTGTTGAAATCATAAAAAAATATTATCATGGCTAATATCTGTTGATATAGGGTGTTTTTTGTGACTGTTAGCTGTGTGAGTTTTCGAATTTTTGAGTTGTCATAACTTTGTTATTAATGAATATTTTTTCATGAAATTCTGGTCACACCTGTTTAGAGGCACTCTAAATCCAGTGGCGTAGTGATTATTTCAATAAAAAAATCGCTAATAAAAAATCTCGATTTTCGACTAAGAAAAAATATCGTAGTATGCCCTGAAAATTGGAATAAACATTTCAAATTTTGTAACAAACGTTTCCTTTTCAAAATGTTCAGGTGAATGATTTCTGGATTCTAGCTGTGGGGCTTTTGGGTAGAGTGTCTGAATGAGATTGTTCGGACACACAGATAGACGAATACATTGTTGATCTCATGAAGGGTTTTCATGATGTACAAAATCCTGAAAATTATGAAAGGGGGATGAAGGTATCCGTTGTTATTCATTTGAAATAAAACTTATTTACCCAAGTAACCAGAAAAATAGTTTGGTGATGAACGACCAGAACTAATTTTTCACGAGGTTATTGCAGAGTGTTTCTTGTGAGGTACACAAACAACAATAATGAAATATTCCCTAGGAAATTGGTTGGGAACAGGTAAGTATGTAACAATTAATGAACATCGTTTTATTCCGGGACTCCAAAATACAATTCCATCTGTAGCTCTGTGTGAGTTTCAATTATAAAAAAACGTGAATCGAGATGAATCTGCACAATCGTTCGTTCATCCAAAATTACAAAAAATTGCTTATTGATTTCCAATCTTTTTCTATCGACGTAATAATTGCGTCCTTCTCCTGTCTCCCCACTAGGTTCACTGTTCTCTGAACATGAACTCGACTAGGGTAATTACATTACATAACATTGATTGATTGTTAAAGCTACCCCCTGCATCATGTATGCACGATCCGTAATTACTTCCCGTTCATTAAAGCAAATAGAAAGTTGATCTGTTATACGTGTACAGTAGCATCAGTCTTCAGTTGTAATGTCAGCAGCTTCCATTTGTGTATGAAAACGAAAGTTATTGATTTTTATATTCTTGTAGATTTTGAAAACTTTTAATTCACAAAATAAATCAAAATTTTGCATCAAATTATTGTATAGTTTTGAATATTGAGTTTTGCTCCATATCGCGGTTAGTTTAATGCTATGTCGCAACGTTTTCCATGAAATTAGCAGAAAAAATGCAGACGAAATAAAACTTATTCAAGACATATCATCAATGGGATTGGAAATAATAATCACCTTCCACAGTATGATCAGGGACAAGTTGGACATCAGATATATAGTTTTAGTTCGAATCTAAAAATGAGTCTTACCATTTGTGGTATCGAAAATGCAACTCAAAAATTATATGAAATTCGTAATGTATTACAAATCACGAGACGGAGAATTCACAATTTTTTTATTCATTTTTACATACACTAGAATAATCCATATCATTCATTCAGTTCATGTGCAATGGCTTTAGGAATCACTGGATGGGTATCTTAGACAACCATAGTGGATATCACTTATGAAAATTATAAAAATCAAATTTGAACTTTGTTTGACGACGTTTTTAATTTTTCTTCACACCAAGCCTACATCAGCACCCTATGATTACACTAATATTCACATAATCTGACAAAAAATTGGGATATCCGTATTACATTCAATTATTCGATTATTGATATTGCCAATAGTCCTGTTTATTAATTTGTTCATCCGGAGCAATTATTTCGAAACTGTTTCCACCCAGCTGAACGCATTAAATATCGAATTGATTGATTGATTGAATTGCTGGCGAGTTGTATTGGTGTGCTTACTACTCTTTCAGAATATATAATTTACCATAGCAAAATTCCCGCTTTTTACCAGTGATCAAATGGAGTCACACTTTATGAAAATGTTTGCTCCTTGAAATCTTTCCTCACAAATGACTGATCTGGAAAAAATCATCATAATTCCTGTATTCAATCTTAGTTTCTCAAACTGGTATTCTTGATTTGGCAACACGACATACATGAGTTAGGAGGGTTTCCATATGGAAAAAAAACGATGGTGCGGTTAGCCAGAAGGATAGATTTCAGAATGTATTCATTGATTCTTAATTTGCCATCAGTCAAGCTAACAAATCATGTGTCAGAGAAATGGAAAATGTTCATTGGAAACAAAACCCGCATTTCTATTTTTGTATGAACCTCAAAGTTTCTAATCAAAAGTTGACGGGGGATTCGAATCCCCATAAATGCTTCCTGATATTTCTATGTAATCTGAATCAACTGGAATGAAAGGAGTATAAGCGGCACACAAGGGTATAGACAGTACTTACTTGAGTTTCAATCTCAATATCACCAATAATAAAAATAATAGCTAATCATTATTTTTATAGTTCAACTTTGAATTCGATACATTTAAAAATAAAATGATGTTCCATTCATCGGCGGCAAAAACACAAATAGTATCTGATTGACATGAGCGAATGAATTTCGATTGAGAGGAGTAAACAAAAATTCCTTATTCTCATCAATAGTAATTCATACCGATTTTTTTATTGTGTGTTTATCTTTAAGAAAATATGTATGAATGAAATTTGTGGAGCTCATGGAGCTCTATCAAAAGACTTATAGTATGCCGAGATTGGTATGAAAATGAAAGATTGAGATTTTTTTTCTGACTTTTTCAACATCTGCCATTTCATATACCGGGTGTCAACCAATCTATTAGCCAAGTCATAACTTCTAGAATATTAGGTGTATCAAAATGAGATTTGGTACAGGTAAATGGTATGTAACGAGGAGAGTTTTCGCATATTTTTCAATTTCCAGTCACTTCCGGTTTCACCAGAAACGGCTCGGGTTTTTAATTTTCAAATGGAACACTCTGTATATTGTAACATTTTTTTATTTTTGATACAATTCTGGACCAGAATGTGACATTTTGAAAAGTTCTTGAGCATACTTCATTTTTTTAGACTCACTTTTAATATTGCATCTAGGTGGCCAGGATCGGACGTTAACTAATCTGAGGACTTCAGGTGATGTCGGAAAATTACAATCGCAAAGTTTCAAAGACTAGTATGATAGATAGAAATAATACGAGTTGGGAAAATTACATTCTCGTGTCTAACTATTATTTTTCAAATGGCGACAATTTTTTGACAAGTATTTTCCGAAAGAAGGAGTTTTTGACGAATTTAACGATACTAATTCATTTGCGATTGGATTGAAAATAAGACCATGAATTAAATATTACTGTGGAAAATACTGGATAATAATTTATTCACTTTTGTCAAGTGTGTCATGGATAATAATTCATTTACTTTCACTGTGGTGGATTTTCAAAGTGCATTCTTCTTGTTCAAGGCACATTTCAGCTAGTTCAATTGTTTCTCTCAACACGTTTCTTAACACTTGAGGCGTTATACTTCTAAATGCCCGTGGAATCATTTCTCCTAAGATTTCAAGAGTGGCTGGGGCTGTTGCATAGTTAACCTTCTCTTCAACATATCCCCAAATGGAGAAATCGAGTACAGTGAGATCCAGTGAGCGGCCACCGTACTGGACCATTGGTTGCAATAACTTGATTACTAAAATGCTCTATTGAGTAATTCTCTGGTATTGTGAGGGGGTGCTCCATCTTATTGGAAGTGAATACGTCGTAAAAATGCTAAAGGTAGATTATTAAGACGTTCCACGATTTCATTTTGAAGAAAACCTACGTACCCAACTTGAAACAATATTGGCCCAATTATTCTGTTTCCAACGATACCAGCCCAGGCATTGACGCCCAATTGACGCTCTCATTGCATGATGATTTTGTTGGCCCATTATCGAGTACTTTGCTTATTGAACATATTTGTGAATGGCGATTCGTCGAAAAATATAATAAGTTGATAAAATTTGGGTTAACTTTTATTGTTGGTACTAACAATAAAAGTTACTATAATACGTTGGCCAATCATGGCCAACCATTTCATATCAGTTGGAACTACCCTCAGTTGGTACCACTTGCTGTAAAAGCATATGACAAGTAGAAGAAAAATCCCACACTTTATAACCTATTGTACTTTTTCAAGACACACATGTTCCTGTACTTTATATTTTAATTGGTAACGTTTGCAATAAATTTTAATGTGTTATAAGTAGTTGACAATTTAAAATGTGTTTCCAACTTCAAATTCAGGACTTATAATTCACCTTACGTTACATGAAGAACATTCACAAACAACATAGAAACTAATCTCAACAAAGCTATAAGTTACCATAAGGTTCGAAGAACACCCTTATTGTAGTATCCCTGAAGATGGAAATAAAACATTCCGAAAGCTTGGACAAACTTTGAAGAGTACACTTCTTTCTTTTGCTGCACACCCCAATATTTAAGCCTTACATATATATATATATATATATATATATATATATATATATATATATATATATAATATATATATATATATATATATATATATATATATATAAATATATACATATATATATATATATATATATATATATATATAATGAATATAATGAAAATGAGCTCTGGCACGACTCGATCAAATTATTAGTAATGAAAAAAAAACAAAAAAATCAGCGTTTCTTAAAAAATTCCTAACATTGCCATTTGTGAAGTTGTAGTGCAGGCTCTCCGCAACATAGCAGTAATTGATATGTACTTCATGTGTAGAAAACTCAGGCGGAATCGAATCATTAGTTTTTGCATAATTGCAATCTGAATTTTTCAATACCCTCTATTGAAGCATGCCTGGATGCGTCATACTTAGGTGGTCCGATTTCAGTTTTGCAAAAATATACTGTAAGTAGTAGTGTAGTACTACAAAATGCCCATTCTAACTTCGTGTTGAAATGCAAAATAGGTGAGAAATACTTGCAATCATGACAGAAAACTGGCAAATGGTAATATGAACATTATGTCATACTTTTGCTGAAGTTCATTTTCACAACTAAATACCGAACTGTTCCGTTTTGAATGGTGGAAAACAAGAGAAATCACTCGTCGCATTTATGAATAATAATAATAATAATAATAATAATAATGATAAGGTTATTTACCAAGTGTTATTAGTACAGAGTTAACACTAGAATTGTTGAAATGTAAATAAACGTGGAATTCCCACTAAAACTGAAGTTGCGCGTGGGTTTTGCACAATATAATTTACAATATTCCTTATGCATATGTTATTCACAATGTAAAATAGCTTGAATTGGTCTCACTTAGTTAATATTAATATTGATTCCTAACATGACATCTAACCTATGTTAGTTTACTACGGCAAAATTAACAATAAACAAAAATAGTAAACAAACAATTTGTGAAGTATTATAATCGACAGACGATATTGATCTATACAAAAACACAATAATAACATGAATATTCAAAAAGCCTGTTAGTCAAAGAGAGAGCGAACCAGACCGCGATTCAAGTTGAGAACGTAGTTTCTGATAATTTTTTTCAACATTTGACGAGAATTTATATTCATTATATTCATTTTTTGTTCAATGGGCAGAGAATTAAAGATTTTTGGCTAGAGGTGAGATATATTTCGTTGTCCGATTTTTGTACTACTCAGAGGTGCTTTAACATGATATTCTTTTTTTTTCCTAGTAAAATGTTCATGGTCGATATTATTTGATAGATATTTGTTTTTGTTTATATGTGTAAGTATGTTATTGAGAAATATTTGTCTTACATCGCATATTCTCGCTTGTGAAAAAAGTAAATTGCTCGAGAAGGTTGGTTCCTTTCCATACATAATTTTCAGAATTCGTTTTTGTACCGTTTCCAACTTTTTCTAGTGAGTAGCAGCAACCCCTCCCCAGCTCAATATGGCATATTGAATACGAGATTCCACTAGAGCGAAATAAATGATCTTTAAGTGGTGAGTGTCAAGTAATTTACTCAAATATTTGAATTTGAACAGCATACTCCTTAAGGTTTTTGTAACATTCTCAGTGTGAATGTCCCATCTCATGTTACACCTAAGTACTTGATGGTATCTGTTCTGGAAATATCAATAACCGATTCGTTGTTATATATATCGAGGGTGTTGAAATTCGGTGGATGATTTCTGTAAGCTGTAAAAGTCATAAATTTAGTTTTTTCAAAATTTATTGGTAATAATTGATGATTAAACCAGTCAATTATCTGTGACATATCGGACTCTACCTTTTCTTTCAGGTCATGCCAATTTTCATCCTCATACATTATCACAGTATCATCTGCGAAGCTGATTATATTTCCGGTAGTATTCAAGGTGAGTAAATTATTGAGGTATATTGAGAATAAAAGTGGCCCAAGGACAGTTCCTTGTGGCACACCAAATTGAACTATCTCTTCTGAACTCAGTTTATTTTCAATTTGTACAAATTGTTTCCTCTGGTATAGATAACTTTCTAGGAGATTATACGTTGTTCCTCGAACTCCAATGTCTTCCAAGGTTTCGAGTAGGTGTGCATGACTCACAGTATCGAAAGCCTTGGAGAGATCTAGAAATATACACAGACAAGGTTTTCCGTTACCTATCGCCCTATAAATTTGGGATGTTAGGCTGATTATAGCATCTTGGGTAGATTTGCCTTCTCTGAACCCAAACTGTTTTTCTGATAGCAAATTGTTTTTCTTTATATAATCATTCAGACTGCTCTTGAGAGCTTTTTAAAAAAATTTCGCGATATTGGATATTAGTGAAATGGTTCTATAGTTGTCAATCACACATTTTTCCCCTTTTTTATGAAGTGGTTTGATAACAGCTATTTTAAATATAGTGGGACAAACACCAGATTGCATTATTTTGTTAATAAGATATGTCATGGGTTTGGCGATCTCTCTTTGAATTTCTTTGAGGGTTTCAGATTTAATTTCATCAATTCCTGGTGCTTTCTTTGGTTTCAATGAATTTATAATCTGACATATCTCTTCCTCATCTATAGGTGAAAGAAACATTGAATGTGGCAGAGATTTTCTGGATATTGGCTCAGTAATCGGTTTTTCAATTGATGATGCCAGTTTTTTTCCCACTTCCGCAAGTGTTTATTGAAGACATTTGCAATTTCCAGGTCATCAGTCAATACATCATTGTCTGTGATAATTTCTCTGATGGTTGTTTTTTTCTTTTTACATTCTATACTATTTATTGTGTTCCAAAGGTGTTTCGAGCTTTTCTTGTTTTTTTCAATCTTTGATTTATAATAGTTTAACTTCGTAATTTCCATCACACGATTTAGACGATTGCGGTAATTCTTAAATTCTTCTCCGTAAGCTTCGGGGTTATCCCGATATTTTTTATATAGTTGATTTTCTGTATTTATTGATTTTATTAGAGCTTTTGTGACCCAATCTTTCCTTTTTTTATCCCCTTTTTTCCTTTTGATTCTTTTTGTATGTTTTCCTATCAGTTCACCTATAAGTTCAATGAAGAATGAAGTAGCTATATTTATATCTACCATCTCGTAAAATGCATGCCAATCATATTTGCATAATTCTTTCCTCAAGTTCTCGTAATCAGTGTATTCAATATATGATCCTGTTAAAGTTTGAAGAGGTTCTGATTCAATCGGCATTTTTATGATTTGAGTATAGTGATCTGTGATATGTGAGCGTACAATTATTGGCTTACATTTTCCTTTGAATTCAGGGGTTTTACATTTCAAAAAAATATGATCAATACATGAAGCAGACTTACCCTGTACTCTAGTATCTTTGTTTATCATCGATTCAAAATTGTTTTCATTCATTATGTTCAAATATTCTGATACAATTTCGTCATCCTCAAGTTTGATATTTATGTTCATATCACCGACAAAAATATGATAATCTGATGTTTCTTGTCTTGATTGTTCCAGGTAAAATTTGAGCTGATCTAAGAATGTTATTACGTTCGTTGAGGGGGGTCTATAAAGAGCTGTGATTATTAATTTCTTTTTTTTATTAGTATTGATTTGAATTTCTATTGCTTTGCATTCACCAATGCGAATAATGTTCGACACGTAATTTGTATTTTCCCTTATATACACAACAACACCATCATTTTTATTGATATTTCCCTCATTGTAAATAGTCTCGTATCCCTTTTTACTGAAGAAATTAATATCTTGAATCAACCATGTTTCTGTTTCGTTTAAATATAGATCAAATTCATCAATATTTTTTGCTATTCTTCTAATATTTTGGTGTACCAAAGAAATGGTGTTTTTATTGCAAGCGTCAACAGGGTGATCCGATATACTGCACATTTGCTCTAGTTCGATTGTATTGACTGTTTTAAATTCGTAATCTCTAATGTACTGATCCATTGTGATTATATAATATATAAAATGACAAAGTATTAGATAGTAACCTAGTATAAAGCAATATTTATATATAGAAAAGATAAAAATTAGCAAAGACTTATAATTAAGATAATGATAGTATACATTTATAAATTTTTTTTTACTATTGCTTTAATTTTTTTTTCCAATATGTAATGAAGACGAGTTAGAACGAAGTTTCATAATTTTTTCAATTTTTGCTTGGTTTTTCTTGAGTTCGTTTGCTGCGTTTTCTCTCGAAGCCACAAATAATTTTCGTGGCTGTTCTTCTGGACTTTCGGGCCGTTGGAGCAATTTCTGAGTCGGTGTGGCAGGAGTACTATTTGTTTTCGGTAAGACTTCTTCTTCGATTCTCAGTAGTTCCTCACTTGTAAACTCATTGTCATTTACCACCAACTTGTTCCTTCTGATGAAGCAATTCCTTTCTCCTTTCTCCCTTTCTAATGATAGGTGTCTTTTAAAATTCTGTATTCTTCTTGTTCCTTTTTTGTGAGATCGTTTGCGATGGAAATACCAGAACCTTTTAACTTCTTAACATTTTGTTAGACATTCTTTTTCGTTAAGTAGGAAATGAATTCAATTTTAACAGGACATTTCTTACTTTTTCCTAATTGGTATATGTTATTTATATCCTTGTAGGCAATATCAATCCCAAGACGGTTATTTAGTTCTTGAAGAATATATTCCACTGAAATTTCCTCCTCTATATCTATTCCAAAAATGACAATATTGTTTTCTCTACTACCTTTCTCGAAAATTTCAACTTTATTTTTCAGGGAGAAATTTTCTTTTTCCAAGTCGTGAATTCTGGTTTTGAGGTTTTCGATCGTCAGCAATAACCTAGTTTCACTTGCCTTGATTACATTTTTCAGTTCCTCTTTATTTTTTTGCATTTCCTCTATTATTTGTTTAACGGCAGCGTCATTCATAATTGATCCAAATATATGTAGTGTATGGACGCCTTTAGTTAACAAGTATTGTTGTGGTCTTTTTGCAGAGTTTATCGTAATTGTCTCCTTTTTTTTCCTTTTTATAGTTCAGCTGTTCATATAAAAAGCGACAGGTATGTTTGTCTCCTTTGAAGAATTGGCTCGACGTGGAGCAAAAATAATATGGAATAGCACAAAAAGTAGTCACACTTTTTCTGGGAAGAGTTTATGAAAATGCCTTTGGAATATTTAGACTTCCGCAGATAATTTCTCAGATTATTCCATAACAAAAGGTAGATATACTTGGATATTATAATGTCTACTCACAATAACTTCAGCAGTCTCTGGGTACTTATTTCTTTCGAATCGGATACACAACTGCGATATTTTAACACTATTTGTTGGAGAGATACACGTACTACACTACTACATGCTTGAAGGTATATGTCGATATACGAATGAAGTTCAATATTCCAATTCATATTCATTCTCACTGTAACCACAACCATTTTGAACTTAGTTTTTTTTTAGTGACGGTATTCTGTTACTTTCAACAAAAACGATTGTCTATTGGATAAATAATTGAAAGTGGAGATATAATATACTTTGATAGAATTACTATCAATACACTGAAGAACAGAGTTAATACTTGAGACTTCTGGCCTCTGAGGCCATCTCAAAAACAGTGGAGGAAAGTTCTTCAATCTAATTCTCTGCCTCAAATAATATTATAACGACTATTTCCCTCCTTATTTTCGAACAAAATGACCAAAATTTCAAAATAGAGGAGCAATCAGGTTAGTTTTATAGTAATGAAACGTCTTCTCGCTGTTTTATACTGATAAAACCCTTAGTAGATTAGATATTCTTTTGCGATAAAAAGGTTCCGTCAGAATTATATGTCAACAAATTCAATTCCCATATGGGGACATAGGAAATGCAAAATTGATTGAATAAGGGATTTTCAAGTCTGTTACAGTGATTTGATATTTCAATTGAAATATACCTTTTTCAGCACGTCGAAAACCTAGGATTTTGAATGAGGCAATGAATAATTGAAATCTGTTATTTTCATAACATTAACAATAATTCTCATGGACTTGTTCGGAATCTTCTTGATTGTTTTAGATCTCAACCTTTTGGCTCTTCTTCTTTCCACTCGAAAATCAGTGTTTTATGGCCAATTCAGGGATAGAAAATTTCGAAAAGAGAAATCCGAATGGACTCCTCTTTGATGGTGGTCTCCACATCACAGATACTGGGATTTGCAATTCTGAATGAGTGATTCAATTGCGTATCGTGGCATTCAAGCGAATGGGCAGACCCATCATTCTAGAGAGTGTCTGCGATGTTTGAATCGGGCTGGGTCGTCTTAGCGTAATCTACAGTATCGGAAAGTATTTATCTTGGGTATGGTGGTTCCATGAGAGCGTAAAATATAGCTTTCTATATGTTGAGAGAGCATCACAATTTCTCCTCAACTCGCTCGAGGAAGAGATATCGACGTCACGACACAGAGATAGGAGAGCCAGGGCGGTCAACTCAGGACGACAGTATCATACCAGCAGCAGTCGGGAGATTGTGTGCGCTGCAATGAAGGAGAATTATTGACGATCATTTCACATCAGATAATTTGAACAAATCAAACTGAATCATTGATTCAATTTAATCTGTCGGACGACAGGTAGATCAAAATATCTTTGGTGCCATGGTGGCCGCGGAAACAAAAAAAAAATTCTTAAACATAAACAAAAGCGAACGATATTTCTGTAAGACAATAGAAACAAAAAACTCATTTATTTCTAACAGAAAAACAATTATTTCTTGAATAGAGAGAAAAAAAATATTTACAAGAAAAGACAAACCACATTAAATATTTTGTGTACGGAATTATTTTGTCAAATGTTCGAACAGACCACTATTATGAGCCGAACAATAGCCGAATCTATTGTTCAATTCTGTTCTGGTAGCCGCAAGGGTAACTGGTGTTACCTGAGCACACAACTGAATAATTTCTGCCCTCAGTTCATCTAAATTGGTGGCACGTTCGAACTCATGCCAATATACCTCCAATTTAAGCATGCCCCAGGAATAAAAATCGAGAGGTGCTACATCTGGTGATCGAGGAGGCCAGTTGGTTGTACCTCGCGCACAAATGAATCGATCGGGAAATAATTGATTCAAAAATGTAACCACCATGCCTGCATTGTGGGCGGAACAACCATCATGTTGGAACCACACGTCGTTAAAGTAAATTGGAAGAGCGCGAAGTGCAGGAATAATATGATTATGCAAAAGTTGCAAATATTTTGCTGCATTCAAATTCCCTTCAATAAAAAATGGGCATATGACGTGATCGCCTGAAAGTCCCTTCCACACATTTAATTCACTTGGGTATTGTGTCCTCACAACAAAACTCAAATGTTTATTTTAACGAGACCAATAACGTACTACGGATAGGTTGTGTTTTCGATGAATTGAGAAGGACGGTTCATCGTTAAATAACACCTTTTTTAGAAAGTCATCATTCTCAAGAAGTGCCCTATTGCAGTTTTCGACCATCGTTTCACAAAACTCCATACGTCTGAAATGGTCTCCAGGTAAAAGTTCTTGTGTTATTGACTTCGAAACAATGATAACCGTTTCTCTTCAGAATATTCCTTACAGTTCTTTCATTCAAATTTACTTCGTCGGCGATCTGTCTACTCGAACAAGGTGTCGTTTCTGCCAATGCACACACTTGTGTTTCTCTTATTTCCCGTTCCTCGGGTATGTGTCTGGGATGCGGTGGCGGATTTGTGGGACAACATTTCTTGCAATTTGCTGCCACACACCCAAAATTCTGAAAATCAATTGAAAGGACAGTCGCTTCCGTAGGTACATGTCTATCTGCAAAAGCCACTATGAATTGATTTCTAGTATCTTGTACAGAATTACGCCCAAAGTACCACTTAACGATATGTACCTTTCCTGCGGTTGTGTAAATGGGCGGCATTTTTCGAAAGGTAATAATTGTCACGGTCTTTTGTTTTCGCAACCACGGCTTGGCAAGAATGAGTCGCTGTGCGCTGTGTCGCATTGCCACGTGCTCAGTTAATGCGTCGGGTGGGGTAACAGGAGGGGCGCACAGCAGTGCGTCCCTCTTGTTGATGTGGTATTATCATATCATTGCGTTTTTTGTTGCTCGTGTAGATTCCTGTCTATACCCCAGATAAATTTTTTCCGATACTGTATAGCTTCCCTTATCAATGGATTTTCATGTGCTTCCGCATACTCGAATACCGCCAGATTCCGACTCCTGATGCACTGTCTGACAGCAGTCAGATTCAGGTCTTCAATGATCCGGATAATACGCATATACTATGGCGCATTCTTAATCATCCTAAGGAGTATCATTTGAACCCGCTCCAGGAACTGCAGGTTCGTCTTATGGGCTCACCCCAGGCAGCTATGGCGTACAAAATACAATGTAAATGCATCAAGAAATCTTCAAAACTGGTTTTTCACTAATTTTTCCCAGTAAATATATAATAATTCTTTCTATGATAGCCTCTACTAACCTCAATTCTCGCGTAAAAAAAACACAGACGCTATAGGAAGCTTAGCAGGAAATGATCCCATTTTCCCTCAAAATTTTATCCTGAGTAAATACACTACCCTCAACAGAGAATTCATCTCACTTATTCATTATCAACAACCAATATTTCGTATCATCATTTCGATTTATCAACTATCACTCAAAGTGCGTAGCAAAATAATAAAACTGCTTTCGGAAGTTTGTTCCATCCACAAATCAAGTTTCATTCATAAGATTTCGAATGAAAGAGACTCATAAGTTACGTGAGATGGAGGAAGATGCATTGTCTTTTGAATGCTACACAAACAAACAAACCTTACGAGCTCGAACTGATCATGTCTCGCTCCTAGTCGTTACCCCACACTTAACATTTCTTTCTAATCGTCTCAAGCGACTGCTTGTGGTATATCAATAACCGGGAATTCAATTGAATAAATTGCCATAAATGAATATAGATTTTCATGTTTTTCAATTCATAGTGAAAAATTTATGTATTTTAAGTCATTGAGTGAGTTCAAGTACAGTGAATTATCATTATGAATGAATCTGTGAAGCGATTCCTTCGATTTTGGAACGAGAAGAATTGTTGTAGCTTTCCACTTTGAAAATTTGATGAAATTTGGTAGTTTTATTCAATTTCAAATGTGATTCGGGAGATATTCTGATCAAAGACCATTCGTGCTCGAGGATTTTATCGCATTTTTTTTAATTCTCAAGTATTTTGTTTCTAGGAAATTCAACTCGTGCAATTTGCGGCCTCATTATCGAAAATTGAACCAATGAAGCTCCTCTTCCGTGGTTTGATCAGATAATAAGAACGCAAACCGCACTCAGTAAAATTTCCAAGCAAAATTATTTCTCAAAAATTCCAAAAAAAAATTATTGATAAAACCCCTAGCACATATGATATAACCCTCGATAAAATAAAC
>JAFIRS010007737.1:0-22389 GCA_018342105.1 Gonioctena quinquepunctata | reverse complement strand
AAGGAATTTTCACTGTCAAGGTGAAAGTGAGGTTGTGTATATTTTACCCACGACCTTTTCTCATGATTATCCATGAAAATTTGTACATTGACCATAGAATAAGTTATCTTTCGTAGGCCAGGTAAATTTAAGTTTTCCTGAATAAAGGAAATAATTGCTTTTTGATACTGTCTCGTTTCTTTTCCACAATTATCAGCATTCGTATTTATAAACATTGAATAGATTGAAATTTGACATATCAAGCAGTGGCTAGTGGCTCAATTGCCTGAACCGGCTATCTGAGACAAGAGGCGTACCAACTGAGTTTAGCTGTGGTAAGGAAAGTGATAACAATTGGCAGCAGCGTGACGAGAGAACAGTGACGTTAGCTAGCAATTATTATTACATCATACAAAATATTATACAGGGCACAAACAATTATCTATCACATATTATATATCAATTATTCCCAAAGTAACTCTGTTAACTGTTAAAATTATCAACATATTTTATTTTACAATTATTGATACATTACAAAATATATATATATATATATATATAATGTATATATATATATGTATTTATATATATATATATATATATATATATATATATATATATATATATAGGTGGCGTAGGCGTGCACATTAGTATTTTCGATGTTTGAAATGGTGATATCTCAGGAATGGTAACTCGTGACTCGTAGGCAAAAAAATTGTAGACAATTGCATGTTCTACAATTTTTGTCTGATATATTTTTATAACACTCACCGTTTACAAGAAAAATGCAGAAAAACGATGCTTTTCACTTTTGACCTTGCATATTTTTTCAAGCAGACGTAGGATCAGTGAGGATTTTTTATATTCTATCCGTAATAGTGTACCTGATCTTCAGTTCCATGCGAATTAATTTTCTGTTTATTTTGTTTGGATTATAAACATAAATACATACAAATGTGAAGTTTAATCAAACCTTGTAATAATAAAATACCTTTGTACTCTACAATTTACACACGAATCATACTATTGGTATTTGAATGTACACTTGTACTGATTCAAAAGTTTTGTACTGGGCAATGTTCAGGAAGTTGAGAACTCTATAGTGGGTGACGCATCCAAACTTGATTTATCGGTTTGGAATTCTGTGCATTTTGCGATATTTGGGAGGATCCACACCTTATATCGACAAGTGTATTCGCCACTGTCTATACTGAAGTGTCTTGGTTGATATGATGGAGTTTTACAAATCCCCATTTTCTGTCCGGAATGGATGCGATGCCACATAATTCCGGATAAGTTCAAAAGAAATGATCACAATAATAGTAAACTTACGTATCTGTGGATATTGTCTCTGGTTATGATTGATCTTGGTCACTGTGGCCTTTTTCGAAACACTAGATTCGAGGTCTTGTAGACTGTGGCACTCCTTTGATTTTTTGGCGGAACTGGAACTCTGGAAAATAAAACAACTCGTATGCATTTCTTGTAGACAAAACAACACCATTTTCTATTTAATATCACTCGGATTTCAGTATTACATCAGATTTTGTTTATTCACAAACACGCATGCAAGCATTTAATTCTTCGAAATCTTGAGAAACTTTATCAGCCTAACTGATTTCTGGAATTCATCGCCAATTGTTTGTGAAATAAAGGATATTCTTGAGTAAATTCAAATGAAGTTCTGTTGCCAATGGTGGAATTATAAATATTCATATTTTGACATATTCAAGCTATTAATTTTCAAATGCAAATGGATTATTTCTGCAAATGTTCACCACATACCTACAGTTTTGCTCTATCGATCTACAGATCAAGCATAAAAGAAGAAGGCAATAGGAGCTTCAAAAACAGACGTGAAACGGGAAGCAAAACTGGAAACCGTTTAAGTAGGCACCGGTCTAGCCCGTTCGTCTTCTCCATATCTTCCTTTGAAATGGATGAAAAATGTATAGATAATGGATGGCTAATAAATCTCAGTCCAGATATGACAGAATACAACTCCAAGCTCACAATAGAATTTGTTGGTAATTTAAAATCTACATTGAAACGTGTACCATTGTTCCATCATATTTGATTCTTTCTGGGATCTTTCTTTTCCAATTTTCCAAAAACCGACCAAATCAGGCTATCATATTGCATAGTTATATTTTCTAGAAAATAAATCTTAGATAGTGATGAAAAAACAGCCTGCCCAATGTCAAAAAAAGGGAATATACTGGAAATCACTAGCAATCCAAAAATTTCTGAGAGCATTATTAGTTGTCCATTTTTAAATGCTGGAGAATTGAATGTCTCCATGAAATTATCTATGGAAGAGTCGAAAATGGAAAACTATGCTGCAGAAAATATCGCTCCATTTCTAAGGTATGCCTGATAGAATCGATTAACGGACCAAAATTCAGAGGGTGGACGATTAATATCCTCCATTTTGCTACCCGTAGAGATGGATTTCTCTGTTCAAATTGAAATGGGACTAACTTTAAACTACACCCTATCCAATGAAGGAAGAATTATCGGAATCGAACTGCTCTGTGAAGAGTCATGTGTGATCATACATAAAAAATATACATATAATATATATACGCGTCGACTAGAGAACCTTCTCCTTTTTTATTTCGTCGGTTAAAAACTGAATTGATTCATCCTCACGATACCAGGACAAAAACAGAACTTCATATTCCTAGCAATCGTTTGTCATCCTTCCAAAGATCTCACCAAACAGTTGAAATTGGATTATATAATAATGAATATAAATTGGTTACTGAATTAGGTCATTTCGAAAAAAAATTTAAATCGATGATGTTAGTCATATAATTTCGAAGAGTCACCGAATTTTTTTTTGTGCTTTATATTTTTATTGGCTGTAACAACTTGTAATTTTTCTGTAATCCTCTTCCATATTGTTTCATGACTTATCCCATAGCTTTCATAAGTTCTTCGAAAATATACCGGTAAATCTATCTAAATATCTATCTATCCATCTATAAAATATTTGAAATAGTATTTTTCTGGAAAATAAAAAATCTGCGAATATATATATATATATATATATATATATATATATATATATATATATATATATATATATATATATATATATATATATATATGAATTTAGAAATAACGACTAAATTGGTATGAACAGTGGGGAATAACGGGGATCTTCAGTCAGCACAAGTTTTGAACTATGAAAAACTATTTAATACGTTGGACCGAACTTTAGTTTCAATTTTGAAACATCTTCAGGGTCCTGAAATATGTAAATTACATTATTGAGAAAAAAATACTTAAAATGAAGGAAGTACTTACAGTAATCTGAGTGGTTGATTAATGAACATTAACTTAAAAAAAAAACGTAAAATATGTAAATATTTGTCGGAATGGTGTTATATCTTTGACGTTTCGAGTGACATTGAAGGATTTGAAATGACAACCTATGATTAATCGTCAAAAAATATAAAATATGTAGTGGGTGTGTTAATTTTTTTTATTATATTCTTTGAGAATCATCAGTTTTAATCCATTTGTAAAAGATAACTCTAGATTTTGCTAAGATTTTCGATATCTGTTTTTTTGTTCATATTTTTATTGGATTTATTAATTTCAATCATTTCTAGAAATAATCTTTTAGAGAAATTTTTTTCTGAATGTAAAACTTGTGCTTCCTCGAATGATATTTTATGGCCTGTTTCAATAGCATGTTGAGCTAATGCACATGATTTCTTGTTGAGTCTTATATCACTTCTGTGAGAGATAATACGATTATTTAAAGTTCTTGAACTTGTACCAATATAGTTCAAATCACAGTTGTTACATGGTATGCTGTAGACAACATTTGATTTCTTCAAATCTGGTGTGGGATCTTTTAACCTCACAGATTGGTATATAAAACCAACAAACTCTGAAAGATACATAAACTATAATTCCTTCCACTCTAAAAAGAATGAAAATAAATTTGATTCTTTGTATGAAAAAAAGAATCGAGATGTTGGTTCATCCTTCATTAAAAAACAAAAATTTTAAAATTCTCAGAAATATTTTACTAGATAATTCTTACCCCAGAAAACTTGGAATTTTTTTAATTAACATAACAGAATTCTTTTCAATACCAACTCTGATAGACAAATTAATAATATGAACAAATAATCAAAATTCAGAAATTAAAAAATAAAGGATCAGATTTGAAGAAATCAACTGTTGTCTACAGCATACCATGTAACAACTGTGATTTGAACTATATTGGTACAAGTTCAAGAACTTTAAATAATCGTATTATCTCTCACAGAAGAAAAAAATCAGCATTAGCTCAACATGCTATTGAAACAGGCCATGAAATATCATTGAGAAAGCACAAGTTTTACATTCAGAAAAAAATTTCAAAAGTTTTTCTAGAAATGATTGAAATTAATAAATCCAACAAAAATATGAACAAAAAAACAGATATCGAAAATCTTAGCAAAATCTACAGTTATCTTCTACAAATGGATTAAAACTGATGATTCTCAAAGAATATAATGAAAAAAATTAACACACCCCCTACATATTTTATATTTTTTTGACGATTAATCATAGGTTGTCATTTCAAATCCTTCAATGTCACTCGAAACGTCAAAGATATAACACCATTCCGACAAATATTTACATATTTTACATTCTTTTTAAGTTAATGTTCATTAATCAACCACTCAGATTACTGTAAGAACTTCCTTCATTTCAAGTATTTTTTCTCAATAATGTAATTCACATATTTTAGGACCCTGAAGAAGTTTCAAAATTGAAACGAAAGCTCGGTCCAACGTATTAAAGAGTTTTTCATAGTTCAAAACTTGTGCTGACTGAAGATCCCCGTTATTCCCCACTGTTCATATATATATATATATATATATATATATATATATATATATATATATATATATATATATATATATATATATATATATATATATATATATATATATATATATATATATATATATATATATATATATATATATATATAAATATATATCAAATCAGCTATTTATAGAGTATCTGACTCTCGAGCAAAAATAATTAAACATACTGACATGAAATTTGATACTCAAAATATCTCATCAATTTCATTAACTACTCGAGATACAATATGAAAATATCCAAATAAATCTCAAATGCCAACATTAACTTGTCAGTTCATTAGTTTTTTGATGGCAATAAGTATATCACACATAATTTTTTTTTCAATCGAGATGCTTTTTATTGGAAGTGGAAGTACCGATGTTTGATTTGAATAAATTCAATATGACAGCCAAGCATTAAATCAATTTTCCTATTTTTACTGATACACATTCCCAAAATTTTCGGAAGAATGTCCTAATGAAACATTACATAAAAAAAATATTACTTCATCCGTTTTCGAGTAAAAAGACCCTCACTGGATTTCCAAATGCTCACCTTTCCACATGAAAGTATTCATTTATTTTTATTGAGAGAAATCGCATAAAAAAATTCAGTTCTTAGCGAACATTAATATACAGTGCGGTCCATATAGTATGGAATAAATTCATTTTTGGCGTTTATGTATTTGTTCAATAAAAACTGAAACATGTCGATTTCTATTGTCATTTTGACAATTTACAGTATGAAAATATTACCTCCTTCTTGCACACCCTCTGAATTATGAGCACTACCCCAAAAATTCCAAGTGAGACGCCGGGATTTTCATTTTCTGTTCAGCAATATTGAGTTTTTCAAATTTTGTGCAATCATAACTGAGAAAATTTATTTTGAAAATGTAAAATATTTATACGTTACGTAGAATGAAAGGAATAATGTCACATAATGTTTAGGAAGTATTTTTCAATTTATTTTACACTTAAATTAAATGTTCAAAATGAGCACCATTCACTTCTTCACAATAAGCAAGACGATCTTGGAATTCTCGTACAACATTTTGTAGGACCTCAGGGGTTATGTTAACTACTTTCGTTACCCTAACTTTTAAATCTGCAATATTGTCTGGTCTATTGAAATATACTTTTGATTTTGAATAACCCCAGAAGAAATAATCAGGTATTTTCTCATCTGTTTTGCTAAACGTCAGGAAAAAGTAGTTCAAGACACCAAAAAATTATTCACAAATTGTGTGTGTATTTTATTTAACTATGGCTCATTTATCCGAAACTCGAAGAATAGACATTTTAATTATGGTCAACACGTCTCACAGTCTACAGTTTGATAGATATATAGATAGATAGATAGATAGATAGATAGATAGATAGATAGATAGATAGATAGATAGATAGATAAATAGATAGATATATTTTATCAATCCTTCTCACTACATATTATGTAGATGGGACAAGTTTAGTATACAAACATAAAAAATATACTCTTAGTCTAGATAAAATGTGATTAAAAAACATTTCACAATAAAAATTATTGAATCAACACAACGTCATAAAAAAATATAAAATACACCACGTTTAGATAAAATGTGATTAAAATACATTTCACAATTGAAATAATTAAATCTACACATCGTCATTAAAAAAAAACAATAGAAATATAAAAACAAATTTGAAAATACTGTACCGACAAGAACATTTGAAAATGTAATTTTCAAAGTAAACACGATCGCGCATTGCTCACTTCAAGTGTGAATTCACCTACCGTTAAAAACATTTTCCCGATAAAAAAAGTTTTTTCTTTCAAGGTATAAGGAGACAAGGTCTTCATATCATTTGGCAGTGAGTTATAAATGCGAATACCAATAAATTTAGGAGATCTTTCATATTTTGCGTTATGATGTTTTCGAGTTGTGATCAAATTTTGACTCCTTATATTATAATTATCCATTTCTGCTCTCATTTTTAGCATACCTTTATTTTCATGTGTATATGTTGATGTTTTGAAAATCAACAAACTTGTACCTGTCAATATTTTGTTTTGTTGGAATGTCTCTCTACAGAAAGTTCTAGAGCCCAAATTGAATATCAATCTCAGCAGTGCTTTTTGCTTTATGAAAATCCTGTCTGATCCAGTAGCTAGTCCCCAGACAGCAATATTATAATATATAATCGAGTGAAATTTAGTGTAATAAACTGATATCAGTGATTTTGTATCTTGAGATATTTTATCAAGTAGTATGATTGATTCAATTTCTTATTAGTGAAATCGATATGTTCTTGCCATGTGAAGAGTGAGTCAATCATTGTTCCCAAGAATTTTGTCGAACTGGCCAATTTTAAAGATTCATTTTGGAAACTGAGATTGAGGTATATGAATTCGGAAATTGCATGCATACTGTTTCGTTTAGGTACACAATGAGTTTGTTCTTGTTACACCAGTCATCAAATTCAATTAGAACTGTATTCACTAATTGTAAATGTAAATGTTATCAGGAATCTTCGAATTTGATTAAATCCCTTTTCACCACGTCTTTATTAGCTCGTTTATGTGTCTGTGCGGTACAAATCTTGCAATCGATTTTAAATGATGAACTACATACTTCGGAAATGGCTCAGAACTGGATGACAATACAATATTAACGCGTTTTTTGCCTATCTCTTTGTTTTTTACGGACCACAAAAAGTGATGTTAGGATCACACAATATCTCCATACCGGTGACGAGTAGACGTTGTTTTGCGATCTAGAGTATGCTCCGCGATAGTGAATCCTACTGCGATTCTCGACCTTACAGGCATAGCGGAAGGGATAAAGTGAGGTAAGGAATCTAAAAATGTCTAGAAAAATCTGAAAACTCTGATAAACAAACCAAACGAGCCGAAAAAAACAACCAGAAAAATCCAGTAACCAATGGAAATACAAAAGGAAAAGATGATGAAAAATTTAAAGCTCCAGAAAATAGGCAAGAGGAACGAGCATATAAAAAACCCGAAAATAGAACGGAAGAACACTCCCAAGAAATCCTGATACCCTGAAGGGAAAATGAGTGACACAGAGTTGAATGAAATGAAATTTTCAGAACAATCTTTATGGGGTTAGGAATCTGTATTGGGCTAGGATACATCATTTTATACTTTTCAGTCCATTTTATGAACGTGTTATATTATTTTTTCAAATTAAATAATTATTATCAATAATTATTTTTCCGAAAGGCTTTTCCTAGCGGCACAATACCACCTACTCTCACCTAAGAGGCATCTAACGATATATTTGAATTCCTAATCCAGTCTGTTACAATCTCATAAAACCAAAATATATACCATAAACGCCAAATAAAGAATTATTTCACAACTTAGGCTTCGTTTGTCAAAAAAAACGACAATAAAAGGTGTGACAACCTTTCAATACCCATACCAACAAAACAAACGAGATATTGAACCAATACCTTGAATACAATTGTAGACCGGACTAATATTTCTTAAAAGTATTCCATTTATTATTTTATATTTTCTTTAATAACCTAATCCTTAAAAAAATCTGTTTTCCCTTTTCTGTATATTTGTAATGGATCAGTAAATCATAGACTATAACTATGATTACTACATTGACTGTATCGTCCTCTCGGAAACCTGGAAAATACACGATATTCAATTAATACAGTTGGCTGGGTATGATCTTGTTTACATTGAAGGTAACATCAATAAATGTGATGGAGTAATTGCCTACGCCAGAAATGGCATGACCTATTCATACGCAATTCTTCAATTAGGGGAAATAAAAATTATTCAGTTGAACATTTCTGTCGATTCAAATGAAGTTATAGTTACAGCAGTTTACAGATCCCCTCTACATGCATCCAGGATTTCATCTACAATCTAGAAACATATCTCGATAGACAAAAAATGCAAATACAATTGTCATATTCTGACAGGAGATACCAATATAAATATTCTCCAGAGAATGGAGATCTTATAAATTAATACCTCCTATATACTAGGTGAGGAAAACTTTGTATCCATGATCAACATCCCCACCAGAAAACAGGGAAATGCCTCGACATGCATTGACCATATTTTTCTAAAGTGTGAAACCCAAAGCACTCTTGAATACCATTCCTCCACTATCATTAAAACTGCAATAACTGATCATTACCCTTCAATCATTCACTTAATTATAACAAACCATCATATATATTTGGTGAATCTGCAAAAAATAGAAATGGAATAACTTATATACGATTCATGACACAACTGCTGCCACACAATATTTCCTAGATACATTAACATCAACTATAGTACAGAATACAAAAATATACAAAAAGAAAAAATGTGAAATAAAACGTCCCTGGATTACAAAGGCTTAAGCAATCAATCATACAAAGAGATGAACTATATAAAAGAGTTAAACAAAACCGGGAATAATAAAATAAAAAAGATTTTCTTAGCTATAGAACTAGTCTAAATAACTTACTTTGAAACACAAAAGCAAACTACTACAAAACAGAACTAGGACAACACCAAAATAACACAAAAGAATTGGGGAATACAGTAAAAAAAATCAGTAATAAAACCAAAAAGAATACTTTTGGCAAAATAACAGTAGGGGATACAGAAATCGCAGGAGATGAAGAAAAAGCCGTTGAATTCAATAACTGTTTAGTTGATGTTGGGAAAAAGTTTGCATCCAAAATTATAAAGCCACCCCCCACTAGACTCCCTATGGAAAAATCCATTTTTCTAGCTCCGACAGAAGAACAAGAAATTAAACTAACCATTGACTCATTATCGAACAATAAAGCTCCTGGGAGTGATGGTTTGAGAGCCGAGACACTGAAGGAAGTAAAAGATGAAATAAAAAAACCACTGGCCTATATAATCAATGAAATTTTCAACAGTGGTACCTGTCCCCTTCAGTTCAGAACGTCAATGATAATACCCATTTACAAAAGTGGTGACACAAAAAATATATTAAATTATCTCCCCATTTCATTAATTTCCGCCATAACAATTTCTTTATTTTATTTTGAAAGGCAGGCTAAATCAGTATATGAAAAAGCAAAACATTATATCGAATATGCAATTTGGATTTAGAGAGAGAAAATCTACCGAAGATTCCATTTCTTCATTAACTGGTGAAATCTACTGAAATGTTTGTAAATCCAATCCAACAATTTGTGTGTTCTCAGAGTTAGCAAAAGCGCAGTTGTTGGAAACTATATATGACATAGGACTAAGAGGATTTGTGCATGACTTATTCCGGAGCTATCTAAAAGACAGGAAGCAGTGGGTCAAAATAAACTCAGAAGTAAGCTCTGAAAAATTAATTGAATAGTGTACCACAGGAAACATAACTCAAGCGGGAAAATGATCATTTTCGCCGATGACACGGCAATCTTATACCATGGCAAAAACTGGACTGATCTCAAGCAAATCGTCGAAAATGACCTCTGAGAAACAATATCATGGTTTGACCATAAACTACTAATAGCCAATTACAAAAAAAAAGTGTTTTCATCTTTTGCTGCGAACAGAAGTAGTCTGCCAAACTTCCAAAATCTTATTATCAAAGATGATGCAGGTAACACGAACAATATTATACGGGCTGCAAAACCAAATATCTAGGCGTTACTATGGATCAGTTTCTGAGGTGGGATTCAGTCACCGGCACATTGAGAAGTATCCTATTTAAATTTCAATTTCAAAAAAATGTTAATCTACCACAAATGCGAATGGTCTATAGCGCACTCATAGAGCCAAGATATATACTAGTTTGGGGTGGGGTTGCAAAAACACACCTGAATTTTTTTTTAACATTACAGAAAAAAATTATAAAAATAATGTACCAAATGGATTCTACTTACTCTTCAGATCTTGAAAACACTCTGTTTATGGACATCAGGAAACTATATTTTATTGCTGTTGTAACATTCCAGTTCAAAGAAAAAAATATAGCCCTTATGGACCATCGATAGTCAACCAGGCATAAAACCAATATAAACTTAAGAACTCTAGAAACACGCTAGGGCAAAGATGTCATACTTACGTAGCAGCAAGACTATTCAATATCCTGTCAACTGATATCAAATATGAAATAAATAATTTTGAACTGTTTAGGAACAAGGTAAAAAAACATTTGAATCCTACAAATAGGTTTGATATCCATGTCCTGATTGATCCAAACAACTTATGATTATTTTATTTAGCTATACTTATTTTTTTTTTTTTTTTTTTATTCTGAGAAAGGAGAAGTTGCATCGACCACGGTGGGTCATTAGCAACTTAATGGTACAGTAGCATTTCCATAATAACTCATATTTATATTTTGTTTACACTATTGGTCTGAAATTAGATTGCGTCATTTAAGTGCAGGTCGTTCAGAAAGTTCAGAAGATTAGAGATATCACATCGGTCTCTTAGAAGGGATTTCATTTCTGGTTCCAGGCTGTATTTCCGTCTTGTTTCGTCGTACCTAGGACACTCCACTAGAATGTGTTTAACACTAACCGGCACTAGACATAAGTCGCAAGTTTTCCCTGGTTCCCTTTTGAAGATGTGGTCATGGGTGTATCTTGTGTGACCCATTCGTAGTCGTGACAGGATGACTTGGTGTCTATACTTATTTATTTTGTTCTGGTGATTTTTGAATGTATAAATAGGTAGGTAATCAAACACAAGAGTTCATCAAATTATTTCAATGTTTTATCTTTTTTTATCAAGGAATCATCTTTTGTTTATTTTTTTTCTCGTCTACTCTAGAATAGTATTGATCTCATATGATAGAAATTGTTGTATTAGACATAAAATAACAAAATAGATATAATTAATAAATAAATAAATTGTCATATTTTTTGTATTTAAGTATGTGAAAATTCAAATATCAGTGAGAAAACATTATTACTATTATTAATTTCAACCAATTCAAGGCACCTCAGATATCATAATTAAATTGATGAATGAAATTATAAAGGCCTCGAATTCAGAATTTCCCGAAGAATCTAAAAATATTAAAATATACATTCATGTGAAATTGCAAAGAAAGGTTATTTCCGAAAAACTCGGTGATGCCAAAGAATATGCTTTATAGGCTGTACATCAAATCCCATTTTGATTTGACAATTGTAGAAAAAAAAGACTGAAAAGGTCTTAGTTCAGCAAATAATGCTAGTGAAATAATGTTAACTGACTTTATAAGACTTGCAGAGAAATATTATTTTGAAAAGGGGGGATGTAAACTGTACATCTAACCCTCCAAATATTCGCACCTCGCTTCATGGGGTACGCTCAAGAATTTCTCAGATATTTATGTGAAGGTCTCCATGAAAATATAAACAGAGTGATAGAAAAGCCCAAACCTATCATGACAGAAATTGAAGAGAAATTGAGCGACCATGAAAAGGCACAGGAGTCTTGGTCAAGATATTTAAGAATTGACAACTCAAAAATGCTTGATAACTTTGTTGGTCAACTAAAATCATCGAAATCATTCGCCCTCTTCTATGTATATACATAGAAGAGGGCGTTGTATATACAAAAACCTAAAAAAATACTTAATCTAGATATTCTAACGAAAATATAACCGGTATTCGGGTATTATCTACATGTATTAAACTTTGGAGAGAAAATATAAATGAGAAAAACAAAACAGAAACTTTAGATAGAAAAAAAAAAGATAAAAAGTGAAGAAAAAACTCAAAAGATGAAATTGATAAAAAAACATTCATTCATTGAAAGACGCCAATGTCTAAGTTCTATTCGAAATATTATAGAGTCTGGCTAATTAGTATATCCTGAAGCCAAAAGGATTCACACTCACATTTTTTATTTCGTTGTTCAATAAGTACATATATTAGTTTGATCGTCTTGTATGCTTTTCGAATGACATTATATAGAATAATTTTTCAAAATTCCCAAGGATACTATTGAATGTTTTTGTATACTGATTAGTACATTATTAATATTATTATATTTTTTCTCGATATTCCATAAATAATTGTATTTTGAATTGATATATTACTAGAGGTGCAAGTGTATTCTACTCTCAGAAAATATCAATTTCGATGGGTAGGTGAGTTTAACATTTATCAGAACATATGTTCAAGATTTCTATTTGAAATAATCATATAATGAAATGACAATTTCTAGCTCACCTGCGAATTACTGATGTTATAGGTCCCTGTGTGGTCCGAATCCAAGCGATCGTCCACAATATCATTCTGCATTGTTTTTCCCAACTTGAACAAGGTAACAGCAATCATGGTATTCATCCCAACTATAAGAACAACCGGCACCACCAGAGTCAAGACAGTATCAAGGTAATTCACATATTTTGCGATACCCTTGTAATCAGACTTCAACTGACATTGTTCCCCAACAACATCGGAAATAACGAAAATATAGAGATGAATCACGATGGCGATGCCAGTCAGGCTGGAGATGATGATTTTAGCCCTGGAAACTGTACAAATATACGGTTTTTTCAAAGGATACTGCACTGCGATGAACCTTTCCACTGTGAACGCCACAATCAACCAAACACTCAAAAAAGAACACACATAGGTGAGGTACAGGAAGGCCTGACAGAACCCTTGCTTGTTGAAGAGATCAAAGATTTCATTGGAACTAAAATATACCACGAGGATGCACACCAAACACCCCGTATCAGCCACAGCAAGCGCGGCAAGATAGTAGCTGGAGCTCCGATGCTTCAGATGCGTAGTCAGCAACACCAAACAAGAAAGTATATTCCCTACGAAGCCTACCACGATCATCACTGGTATGTAGTACATGTGAAGATAGAATAAATAGTCAATGATGTTGATAGCACCCGGAGAGCACCTTTCGGCGAATGGGGTGCAACAGCAACAGGACATTGTACTGTTCATTTTCAATATGGTTTGATACTCAATGGGAAAGTCAACACTGAGCAAATCTGAGGGTTGACAGTTTCCTTTTGAAGTTGCCGAAAGTCTGTATGCGCGAGTCTGATGAATAACTGCTGCTGTTTGTGAACGACGGCACGCTGAATACTGAAAGTTGGAGTGTTGGCGGCATCCAAGTTCGCGATTAGCGCGCAAGCGTTTGGATGTTTTTCTGTTACGACCCCACTGGATGATTGTTGATTGTTTATGATGAAAAAGCCACTATCTGTGCTGTTTGTTGTTTGGCAGAGCATAATTAAGTAGTTTCCATTTTTTATCTTGAACCGCATCACATGTTCTTTGATGAAACGACTATCGTTTGAGACTTTTTTTTAACACGCTTCTATTAGCTTCATCTATATGTATGCATGAATGTAAAAGTATGTCCATTCAATCAATGCAATTGAATTTCATCAAATCCATTTTCCTATTTTTCAATGAAGTGGACGTGTCAGTATAGGCATAAATAAAATTAAATAGAAAATTTGAAAACCCCCCATAAAAAAAACTTCAAAAAGTAAAAGAAATAATACATATTAATGAAGTGGAAAATATTGCGTCCGAAAGACATACAAGAAAGAAGGGAATTTTGTGGCATAGTGGACAAATTATTAAATTAAGGAAAAAAAGCATCCTCAAGTGGGAGTCGAACCCACGACCTTATGATTTCTAGTCATATGCTCTACCGACTGAGCTATCGAGGACATAGGAATCGACACACACTCGTGAATCCTTTCCCTCCACAATTTAATATTCATGTTAGAAAATGAAGCGAAGATCAAACGTACTTATCATGGCCGTCGAGATCCATTACCCGTCACTCAACGTCATCGTTTATTTGACGATTTCGGTAGCAGATTTCAGGAAGATGATCTCTAACCACTGATAAGATTCAGCCAAATATATGATATTTGAGTGGAAAATATTACAAGAAAGAAGGGAATTTTGTGGCATAGTGGCCAAATTATTGAATTAAGGAAAAAAGCATCCTCAAGTGCCATTGATAAGTACGTTTGATCTTCGCTTCATTTCATAACATGAATATTAAATTGTGGAGGGAAAAGATTCACGGTGTGTGTCGAGTCCTATGTCCTCGAATAGCTCAGTCGGTAGAGCATATGACTAGAAATCATGAGGTCGTGGGTTCGACTCCCACTTGAAGATGCTTTTTTTCCTTAATTTAATAATCTAATAATTTGTCCACTATGCCACAAAATTCCCTTCTTTCTTATTACATATATTACATTTAATATAAGTAGTAATATTTTGATTCAAGCGTCGTCGCTACTATTTGATATTGTTTTGTTTCATTCGGTTGAAAAATGTGGCCTCCACTCAACAAATTTCGTTATATCCCATATATGAGTTTCAATATCACATTTCAAACTAGAGTTTTTGAAGCATGGCCTCAGAATTCAAATTTGTAATTTTTTTAAATTATTCAATGTTTTGACCTCCGTATTTTTTAAAATATATTTTTCTCAAATTATCCTTTTTTATTTGTCATTTTGAGAGTAATCTGTGAAAATTTCAGATGTTTATCTTGAAAATACAAATAAAATAAGATTATAGACAGAATTCTGCTTTGACGTAATTTTATTGACATACTATTCCCATACATATTTTTTCACTTTTGAGAACATGACTTCTCGTTAGCTGCATTTTTATTCTTCCAGTTGATTTTTTTTATGTTGATCCTCCAGTCGCCGCCTCACATTTTTTTCGCACGTTAGCAAAAAAATCTGCAGCTTACAGTTTTTACTTTGAAGAAAAATTTTATTTACCTTTTTGATGTAAAATGTTCGATTTTTGCGAGTGGCGCCATTTTTTTTTTAATATTCAATATACAATGTAATTTGGAAATTTATGTGTTGAAATAATTAATTAAGCACACACTTTACGGTTGGTTACTTTTTATATGATGTTCCCATTATCATCATATCATCACTAATGTACAGTAAAAAGTTACCATCATCCCCCAACTTCTAAAAGCTAAAATCTAATATTACTCCACTAGTATACGTAGAGCGTCAGGTGAGCACTAAATTTACCGATCAAGTGTTCTCTGATGTTCAATCTCTCTCTCTCTCTAAAAAATATGATATTTTCGATCCAATATAGAGTACATCAAAAGATAAACTTATATTTCTATTCTGAACAAAAATTTCAAGCAGGAACTCATTTATAAAAATGAAAAATTCGTCAATTTACTAAAAAACATAATATTTTCGTATTTGATACAATTTACACTTATATTAAAAAATAAAAATAAAATTATACGCTGCGTATACCTTGTCTGAGGTCGTAATATAAATATATGTTGGTTAGGTAAGCTTATTTTTTTTCTATATAAACGTTATTAAATTTTATTCAACAAAAAATTTATCGGATTTTGGAGCAACATTTGTTTATTTTTGTCGAAATTGTATCATTAATTCAATATTTTTAATAAAACCAATCAAACCTTCTTGAAGTACAGATTACAAGCTTCAGGAAGTACCATTGAAAAATCTTGATATCAATTTTGAACTAGAGTCTTTGGTTTATGAAACATGTCCTAAAAATTCATTCATTCATTTTTTTTTATTATTCAATATTTTGACGACTGTAAGTTTTTAAATACAATTTTATGATTCTTTCCCATCTGCACACTTTCTCAAGTATCATTTTGGGACTGAACTGTACAAATTTCAGATGTTTAAATTTAAAGAATGGCAGATCTTTAATTGATTTTATAGAAAATTCTACTTTGACGTAACTTCATATATGTACTCATCATATTATTTTTTTTACATTTGAAAACAATACATCTTGTTAGCTACCTTTTCCTTCTTTCATTTGAATTTTTGTTAGCTTAATTTTATCAATTAGATCAAAAGTTTTAACAAATTAAGTGAAGCGCGCTTGTGGCTACGTGCTCCTCAAGAGATGCACTTATAAATATATATATATATATATGAGATGACAATCTTTTGACTAAAAGTATTGGAAAATTCTAAATACGTTAATAAAACTATTGTTTGAAGAGAAGTTCATTTGATAGTTGAAGAGTATTTTAATAATCATTTATTCATTGTATTATCTATGATGATGAAGGAACATCGAACGGAATCTGTTGAATTTCAAAAATAAGTGATGAATACAAGGAAACCACGTCAGTTTCTGTTTGAAACAGTTTATCTCGAAAATGGTTCGAAATCGAAATAGGATTTTCTGAACAAAGTCAATCTAAAATTGGATGTAGAGCTCAAGAATGTGGAAATATACAGGGTGTTCCATTTGAAAATTAACTTCCACTCATTTTTTCATGTGAACAAAGTATCCGCATTTTTTTAAGACCCTGTATGAGGCAAATAAAAATATGACCCGAACTGACGATCCTCATGGTATCACTTCACTCCATTTCGAATTTGATCATCTCTGTACCATAGAGTTCAAGATTATCAGAGTTTATAAAAGTACATGTTTGGTAAAAAAAAATCGAAATTAATTTATATCTTCTAAACGGTAACAGATAGGTATAGGGAAATAGTACATGAAGTTGTTGACAAAGTGATAAGAAATAATAATATGATACTATATACAGGGTGTTCTATTTGAAAAATCAAAGTAGTCGCTACTTTATAGTAGAAGCGGCAACGCCGCATCGTCTTAAATATTTTACCCGTGTAGATCATATGGATTTATCCATACTGTGAAATTTTCCGTTGTCTGGTTTGCCAGAAACGTCTGATTAACTCTCATCGTGAAAAGCCCTGTATATGAAATATCACTCCCAAACTCTCCAGATTATTTCACATCCCGGAAAAATTTAAAATATATAAAACAGTTCTAACAATCAGATCAATTTATTCTTAAGTTAAAGATAAAACTCCTTTACTTTCAATATCAAATGTAGTTTATAGTATTACTTGTCATGGTTGTAATAAATAATATATTGGTCAAACGCACAGATCATTATCGAACAGAATAATTTTTTGTAATCATCCTGAAAGATGTGCTCTGGCAGAACATGTGAATGAATTTGACCACCAGATGAATTACGATTCAGTGAAAGTGCTAGCGACAGAGTCACATACATCAAAGAGAACATTCTTATAAATGGCTTTAATTTCCCAAGAAAACAATGGCATCGATTAAAAACAGATATAAACCATTTGAGTAAGATCTACCCTCATTCATAGTCTTTAGATATCAATCCAAATTGTCATCCATGCATTTACAAATAATAGTTCTTTTTAACATTACCGCCACCTAGAAACATCAGTTGATACTAATCTAACAGTTGGCACCACTGTAATGATTTCCATGTGACACCCGTCAGGTGTCGTTGGCTCAAATATAATTGCGGGAATTATTTCTAACATATCCAAATCCAAATCCAAAATATATTTATTCATACAATCGTTTAACAATAAAAACCTTAACTACTATATACATATTAACAGTAAAACAGTTCGTTTGTCCTCTTCGGGATGGGTAAGGAAGAGGGTAGGAACTGTTGCCTCAGCTTGGGGATCATTAGATCACCCACTTGCCCTCCCAAAGGGGCGAAGGGGTGGTCCCTGCTGCTGTTAGCAGTTGCAGTCAGATATACCAGATTGGTTTTTTTGAGATAGTAACTACTAGAAAACACCTCCTGCTTACGCTTATGTGTTTTTATGCCTTTTGATTTGTTTTTCAAAAATTATAATGTTTGCCATCCATATTGTATTTTTATTTTATGACTTTATAACTGGAATTTTTTTTATTAAAAAACCAGTTTCTAAAAATGCAATTGTGTCCCTATCGTGGGTTCAATCTGTTGATAAATAATTAATTCCTTTGTTATCAGTTGACTCCATAGTACAATTCAGTTTTTTCAAATATCACTCCGTGTTTGCGGTGTTGGTTTACTCTTACATTTGTGATTCCCGCCGTGAGCGGACTTTTCAGGGGTGTGGTACCTGTAGAATCTATCTGATAGCTTCAGAATAAAATCTGAGAGTTTCTCTACTTCGGCCAGTTCACGCAGATCATCCAGCCGGATGTATCTATTACTGTTGGTAACTATGCGAAGTGCTTTATTCTGCAGCCTTTCGAGTCTCGATATTTGAGTTTTCGATGCGCTGCAGAACACTGGGCAGGCGTATGTCATTGCAGGTCTAATTATCTGTTTATAGATTCGCACTTTGTTGTTTAGAGATAAGTTAGAGTTGCGTGCAATGAGGGGATACGTTCGCTTAATTGCGGCCGCTCCCCTCTGCAACGCTAACGTTATGTGCTTATGCAAGGTCATACGTCTGTCCAGATCCACCCCCAGATATCTCGCTGAGGGCTTCTCCGTCACAATGCTATTTTCAACCTTTAATTTCTCGAGGATCTTCACGTTGGGTTGTTTCCTCGTGAAATTAACGACCTCTATTTTGTTCGAATTAAGCTTAATCTTGTTCTTCGCTATATAGGGTATGATCAACCGATCCAGATGAATCTGGAGCTGTTTTGCAGCCACTTCGCTGTAGAACGAGTGGGCATAGATCGCGGTATCATCCGCGAATATAGCCGTACTCGTTCGAGCGAAGGTCGGGAAATCATGTGTATATAGCGAATACAGGATTGGTGACAGAGAAGACCCCTGCGGGACCCCCGCTCTGACGGTATGCTCTAACGAACTTGTGCCATTCACATCAACCCTAAAAGTCCGCCCCGTAAGGTAGGATTCAATGATTTTTACGAGGTAGAAAGGCATGCGTGCCTCTGCCATTTTTGTGATTAATCCTTCTGTCCAGACAGTGTCGAACGCTTTCTGCATGTCCAACAGGACCATAACCGTGTTGTGGCCTCTTTCACCCCATGAACAATTCGGGCTACTTGGGATGTCGTTGAGTGACCTCCTCTGAACCCGAATTGTTCAGGCGGGATAATTTTCAGCTCTTCCTCGAAATCCACAACACGTTTCAGTATTATCTTCTCCACCAGTTTGGCCACCACACTGAGAAGCTAGATGGGCCTGTAGCTTTCAATCTTATTCTTGTTTTTTCCCGATTTAAATAGGGGAATTACTTCTGCCTTTTTTAGACAATCCGGGTGTGTTGCCACCTTAGGATTGCGTTAATTATATACAACAACTGAACCAGTGGTTTCCTCGGCAGGTTTTTAAGCAGGATGGCGTCCAATTTGTCAATACCCGGTACTTTGTTTCGGGGTAATTTTCTGATCACCCCCAGAACCTCCTCGTAGTTTGTTAGAACTCTTTGGAGTTCTGCGGGTGCCAGAGTTACCGCTGGTGTGTGTTTAATGTTGTTAGCCCCATTTGTAATTCTCGTGTGCTCTATTGAATTATCAGGTTCTATAACATGTACATTACTGAAATATTCCCCGAATAAATCAGCTTTTTTCTGCGGCTCTGCCACCGAACGCCCGGGGCCATTCACCATGGCCGGTATGGGCTCTCTATGCCTTTGGACCCTTTTTGTCATATACCATAGTGAATGGTCCCTGACATTGAGGTTTTCAAGTTTACGATTCCACACTTCATTTGTGTTTGTATTAATAAGTTCGGTTATTTCAGCTCCCAAGTGCATGAAGTTTTCTTTATGCACTGGGTTTCTGGTTACTTGCCATTTCTTGCGTTCTTGATTTTTTATTCTTATAAAGTTTTTAATGTGTTGCGGAATCGCAAATTTTTTGCCCCTCACGACTATCTTCTTGGTGGTTTTGTCTCTAGATATTTGCAACAGTTTAATGAATTTTTTTGTTTCAAATTCTATTTCATCCTTTGCTATATTTGTGTTTAGGAACGTTATTCTGAGTAGGAGATTTAAGCCGGTTCTGGCTCTCCCCCCACCACTATGACGTCACGTGTGACCTTGAATGGTTGCAGGTGTGCAATGTGGTGTGTGTTTGACCTTGAGATTTTACTTTGAGATTTGTCATTGAGTTTTGACATTGGGTTTGGTCGACTTTGAGATTCGACTACAGTTTTGACCTTGAGTTTGACCTTGAGATTCATAACATTAAGTATAGACTTTGAGATTTGACCTCGAGTTTTAATGTTGGGATTGTTTCGGCAACCTCAAGATTTGATCTCGATGTTTGTTTCACCTTGACTGAAGCTGTGGTGTAGGCATACATATTCTGTGTAGTCATGACCTTCATGAATCCTTGCACTCTCCAAGCGAGGGGGTCCTTACCTGCAAGAGCGGAAGAGGGGAGCGTGAGTATTGATGAATGTGTTGATGTTCAAGCGCGCACTGACCTTCACACTCCCATCTACTGGAAATGGGGTGGGGATGTCTCTTATAAAAATGTGTGGAGTCGTTGATGAGAAATCAGATGTTAGATAATATCATCAGAGTGAATACAGAGTACGAGAAGTTTCTCAATTGAGTGAGTGTATTTTTTATAAGGTGAAATAATCTATATTTTTTCATACAGTCTTACTATGTCTTTTCTTCCAAAAGTTGTGGATTTGAAGAGAATCAATTCTTCAATAATTAAAGGGGAAAATTTTGAATAATATCCAATCATCATTACCCATCGGTAAAGCTTTCAACATACTTGGTATGACGATTTGTATAACCCGATATGGGAGATCTATTCTAATGACATTACGTGATGATAATGATACTTTATTCAAATCATGGCTGTCAAAAGTATTTCGGATGAATTCAATGCGGACGATGTCAGTTGCATAAATGCTTCAGATTTCAAATATACAATAACATATTTGGGTCAGAGTCCACAAGTAGCAGGGAGTTTGAGAACTCGACCTCTAGTAGAATTCAACTACATTAAATGATAATATTGTTTATATGTTAATAGTTAGGATATAGTGATTTTATGTTGAATATAGATATTTCTCCATTAAAAAATAACATTCAGTGTAGAAGTACTATATTTGGAGCATCACATTTTTCTCATGTAAGTAAAATTATTTGAATGTCAATGGAATATATTAACAATTCTTTTTTTCGTTTCAGTTTTCAATATGTGGATGCATTACTCGAGTCAATGTTGGACGGAAGCCATGGACATCAATACAGCCATCGATAGATTGAACTCCTACTTGAATGCTTTGAGTCAAGATGTCCTCCATGCTACAGTCTATGATTTGAATGTTTGCTTCGATGAAGATGAAATCCAAAGATGTGCACATTTATCCGAGAAGTACGTCAAGGGTACAATACTTTGTGAGGAATTCAGCCAGGGAGCCTTAAACTTGCAACAATTCTGTGAAGAAATGATCAAATTGGATCTGGAAGGATTTCTCCACACCCTTTACCATTCCTACCTGATGACATCATCGAGAAATATCAACTATATGATGAATATGATGATGAATATGATCATGTAGATATTTGATATGAAATAAAACATATATTTACAAAATCTTGTTTATTTATTTTTCCATTACACATAAACATTATTGATATACTTAAAAATATTCAGATATAGTACAAAAATAAAATATTGAACATTTCAAAGTGAATTACGAACAGAGCCATCCAATGCATTGTAAGTCAAGAAGGTATCGTGTATAATGAGTGCATAGACTTTGGTGTTGGCTGGAAATTTATTTTTTCTTGTTTCGAACTCCAGCTTAGACTTTGGTGTTGCTGGAATA
>JAFIRS010007736.1:0-22389 GCA_018342105.1 Gonioctena quinquepunctata | reverse complement strand
AAACAACTATATTCTCGTCTACGGAAGGCCAAACAGCTATATTCCCGGCTACGGATGGCCAAACAGCTATTTTCTTGGCTACGGATGGCCTACAGCTAGATTTCTGGCTATATGTTGTCACTCTTTGAGGGGGATTGAGATTGATTGAGAAGTATCCTTATCTGTTCGGTTTATGTTACCTGAAACAATTTGAAATTTTAAGTAAGTAGTTTTAAGTTAACATTATACCCAATTTGGATATGGACCAATTACTGTTAACCCTCTGGGGTATTTGGGCATGAAGTGCTATATAAGATGTATGATGCTGTTAAAAAGCCTCTTTCAAGGCGTTGGTGGTTGTGTTGGTGATGAATATGGTTGGTACATTTGTTAAGAGTCCTTTTTGGAGGAGGTCGTGTCGTGAAATGCCGCATTTGGCCCATTTCAGCAAATTAATGTTGGATATTATTTTTCATAAAATATATTTTGTATAATTCGGAAAAAAGTTCGAATGAAATCTAGAGTGAAAACACTCGAAATATAGTATTGTAATCGCGAATTGCAGGGTTACGCCCCTTTTGACAATTTCGACCGAAGGCGAGCCGCCATTCTAGACGCCGTCTCGTCTCGTATCGTATCGTAACTTATCGTATCGTATTGTATCCTATCCTATCGTATGGTATCGTATCATATTGTATCGTATCATAATAATAATAATAATTTTTATTCACCGTTTTTGATACACTTGGTATATATGGTAAGTCAGTTTTAAGAAAATTAAGTAAAAATACAGAAAAATAAAAACGAGCACAGGTTTACCTATATATATACAAATACACATATATACTCACATACATAAAAGGTATGCGAGCACTTCACAACATTCACAAAATTGATCCTAATTAAAATTGGGAACAGTGATCGAAATTATTTGTGAGATTGTCAGTAAGGAAATCTTGATAACTATAATAGCATTTCACTAAAATAAATTTTTTAATACATTCATGGAATATCTTATCACTTCTGATTCTTTTGACTACATTTGGTAACTTATTGAAGCAAGTAATGGCATTATAAGTAAGTAAGTTTATTAATATAGGTATCCTAATATACAATATATAAAGATAAATGTTACAATATATAAATATAAATGTTACAATATATAAATATAAATGTTACATCTTAACAATAATAACATTGTAGTAAAATATTCGCTAAGCAAGAATATGAAATAATATTGAAAAAAAAGAAAATAAATGAAAATTATATTATTTTACATATTTTATAGTCATAAACAAATGAAATGGTGTAAATATGGTAAATAAACCTTAAACTGATTTAAATATATTTTAATTTCAGGTAATCTATAAGTAATTTTTTGAAATATATTATAGAACTGCTACTTATAATGTCTTTGGGAAGCTTGTTATATTCAATGAGACCTCGGTGGAATAGTGAATTCATTGATCTCGTGTAATTTGTTCTAGTCACATAAAAATTCATGTTACCTCTTGTAGGGTAATCATGAATTTCATTTTTATAAATGATGAATTGATTGAAGTAAGTTGGTAGTTTTCCTGACATTATTTTGAAAATAAAAATCATAGAATAATAAAACACTCTGTCCTTAACTGATAGCCAATCAAGAACCTGCAGCATATATATTATGGGAGTGTATCTGTTACATTTCAACAATATTCTCATTCCTCTATTTTGCAGTTTCTGCAATGATGAGATACAGTTTGAATTGAGAAGAAATAATAAGGAAGGACAGTAATCAAAGTGAGGTTTGATTATCGTATTGTAAACCGTTAAGGAGGTTTGAAATGACAGATATCTGCTGATTCGTGTGAAAAAAATAATTTTTTTTGCAATTTTTTGTTAATATATTGAAAGGTGTTTTTAGGTTGAGTGCGTTGTCATCATAAATCCAAGATATTTAAACTCTTCCACCAATTCAATTGTTTCACCATAGATTTCAATTTTTATCAAGTTTTTATCCAACAAATTGTTTTTATGCTGAGTGGTTATAATCATTGATTTTGTTTTCTTTATGTTGAGTTTCAGTTTATTAATTGTGAGAAATTCTGAGACTTTGCCAAGTGTTCTATTCATTTTTTGAATAGCATTTGGTAGATCAACATCACTTGCTGTTAGTAGGGTGTCATCTGCGGAAAGATTAATAAATTCACATTCCTGAATATAATTGATATCATTCAAGTATAGAATGAACAACAGTGGTCCCAGTACACTCCCTTGCGGAACACCGATATTGAGGGTTTTTTTTTATCCGTTTCCGTTTCCTTTCGTTTCGTTTTGTTAATACTTACCTAGGTTTTTTTTACTATCGTTCGTTTTTCTTAAAAAACAACTATATTCCCGTCTACGGAAGGCCAAACAGCTATATTTCCGGGATTGAGATTGATTGAGAAGTATCCTTATCTGTTACCTGAAATTTTTTTAAATTTTAAGTATGTAGTTTCAAGTTAACATCATACCCAATTTGGATATGGACCAATTACTGTTAACCCTCTGGAGTATTTGGGCAAGAAGTGCCATATAAGATGTATGATGCTGTTGAAATAAAGTGAAAAAAAAAGCCTCTTTCAAGGCGTTGGTGGTTGTGTTGGTGATGAATATGGTTGGTACATTTGTTAAGAGCCGTTTTTGGAGGGGGTCGTGTGGTGAAATGCCGCATTTGGCCCATTTCAGCAAATTAATGTTGAATATTATTTTTCTTAAAATATATTTTGTATAATTCGGAAAAAAGTTCGAATGAAATCTAGAGTGAAAACACTCGAAATATAGTATTGTAATCGCTAATTGCAGGGTTACGCCCCTTTTGACAATTCCGACCGAAGGCGAGCCGCCATTCTAGACACCGTCTCGTCTCGTATCGTATCGTAACGTATCTTATCGTATCATATCGTATCGTATCTTATCGTATCGTATCTTATCGTATCGTATCGTATGGTATGGTATCAAATCGTATCATATTGTATCGTATCATAATAATAATAATATTAATTTTTATTCACCGTTTTTGATACACTTGGTATATATGGTAAGTCAGTTTTAAGAAAATTAAGTAACAATACAAAAAAAATAAAAACGAGCACAGGTTTACCTATATATTTATATACAAATACACATATATACTCACATACATAAAAGGTATGCGAGCATTTCACAACATTCACAAAATTGATCCTAATTAAAATTGGGAACAGTGATCGAAATTATTTGTGAGATTGTCAGTAAGGGAATCTTGATAACTATAATAGCATTTCACTAAAAGAAATTTTTAATACATTCATGGAATATCTTATCACTTCTGATTCTTTTGACTACATTTGGTAACTTATTGAAGCAAGTAATGGCATTATAATGAGGGTTTTTTTTTATCCATTTACGTTTCCTTTCGTTTCGTTTTGTTAATACTTACCTAGGTTTTTTTTACTATCGTTCGTTTTTCTTAAAAAACAACTATATTCCCGTCTACGGAAGGCCAAACAGCTATATTCCCGGCTACGGATGGCCAAACAGCTATTTTCTTGGCTACGGATGGCCTACAGCTAGATTTCTGGCTATATGTTGTCACTCTTTGAGGGGGATTGAGATTGATTGAGAAGTATCCTTATCTGTTCGGTTCATGTTACCTGAAAAAATTTGAAATTTGAAGTAAGTAGTTTTGAGTTAACATTATACCCAATTTGGATATGGACCAATTACTGTTAACCTTCTGGGGTATTTGGGCATGAAGTGCTTTATAAGATGTATGATGCTGTTGAAATAAAGTGAAAAAAAAAGCCTCTTTCAAGGCGTTGGTGGTTGTGTTGGTGATGAATATGGTTGGTACATTTGTTAAGAGTCCTTTTTGGAGGGGGTCGTGTCATGAAATGCCGCATTTGGCCCATTTCAGCAAATCAATGTTGGATATTATTTTTCATAAAATATATTTTGTATAATTCGGAAAAAAGTTCGAATGAAATCTAGAGTGAAAACACTCGAAATATAGTATTGTAATGGCGAATTGCAGGGTTACGCCCCTTTTGACAATTCCGACCGAAGACGAGCCGCCATTCTAGACGCTGTCTCCTCTCGTCTCGTATCATAATAATAATAATAATTTTTATTCACCGTTTTTGATACACTTGGTATATATGGTAAGTCAGTTTTAAGAAAATTAAGTAAAAATACAAAAAAATAAAAACGAGCACAGGTTTACCTATATATATATATACAAATACACATATATACTCACATACATAAAAGGTATGCGAGCATTTCACAACATTCACAAAATTGATCCTAATTAATATTGGGAACAGTGATCGAAATTATTTGTGAGATTGTCAGTAAGGAAATCTTGATAACTATAATAGCATTTCACTAAAAGAAATTTTTTAATACATTCATTCTTATCACTTCTGATTCTTTTGACTACATTTGGTAACTTATTGAAGCAAGTAATGGAATAATAATGAGGGTTTTTTTTTTCCGTTTACGTTTCCTTTCGTTTCGTTTTGTTAATACTTACCTAGGTTTTTTTTACTATCGTTCGTGTTACTTAAAAAACAACTATATTCCCGTCTACGGAAGGCCAAACAGCTATAATCTCGGCTACGGATGGCCAAACAGCTATATTCTCGGCTACCGATGGCCTACAAGTAGATTTCTGGCTATATGTTGTCACTCTTTGAGGGGGATTGAGATTGATTGAGAAGTATCCTTATCTGTTCGGTTTATGTTACCTGAAACAATTTGAAATTTTAAGTAAGTAGTTTTAAGTTAACATTATACCCAATTTGAATATGGACCAATTACTGTTAACCCTCTGGGGTATTTGGGCATGAAGTGCTATATAAGATGTATGATGCTGTTAAAAAGCCTCTTTCAAGGCGTTGGTGGTTGTGTTGGTGATGAATATGGTTGGTACATTTGTTAAGAGTCCTTTTTGGAGGGGGTCGTGTCGTGAAATGCCGCATTTGGCCCATTTCAGCAAATCAATGTTGGATATTATTTTTCATAAAATATATTTTGTATAATTCGGAAAAAAGTTCGAATGAAATCTAGAGTGAAAACACTCGAAATATAGTATTGTAATCGCGAATTGCTGGGTTACGCCCCTTTTGACAATTCCGACCGAAGGCGAGCCGCCATTCTAGACGCCGTCTCGTCTCGTATCGTACCGTACCGTATCGTATCTTATCGTATCGTATTGTATCCTATCGTATGGTATCGTATCATATTGTATCGTATCATAATAATAATAATAATTTTTATTCACCGTTTTTGATACACTTGGTATATATGGTAAGTCAGTTTTAAGAAAATTAAGTACAAATACACATATATACTCACATACATAAAAGGTATGCGAGCACTTCACAACATTCACAAAATTGATCCTAATTAAAATTGGGAACAGTGATCGAAATTATTTGTGAGATTGTTAGTAAGGAAATCTTGATAACTATAATAGCATTTCACTAAAAGAAATTTTTTAATACATTCATGGAATATTTTATCACTTCTGATTCTTTTGACTTCATTTGGTAACTTATTGAAGCAAGTAATGGCATTATAATGAGTTTTTTTTTTATCAGTTTCTGTTTCCTTTCGTTTTGTTAATACTTACCTAGGTTTTTTTTACTATCGTTCGTTTTTCTTAAAAAACAACTATATTCCCGTCTACGGAAGGCCAAACAGCTATATTCCCGGGATTGAGATTGATTGAGAAGTATCCTTATCTGTAACCTGAAAAAATTTGAAATTTTAAGTAAGTAGTTTTAACACTCTGACTGCCATGCCAGTCGATTTCGACTGACAAGAATTTCTCAGTTGACGCCGCGGTTATTTTATGTGCGTGCTCACCACCAGGCCGCGTGCTTTTTTCAGTGCTAACGGTACAGAGATTCGTCGAATCATGCATACTCAGTGTTCATTTAGTGGTACGCACGTCAAGTTCATGTTTATTCGTGTTTCCAAAAACGACTGACACGGCTTGGAACTACACGTAATTTTTCAGTTACAGTTTTCAAACATTGGTTGTTTCTGATTATCATAATGTAAGTATTTTTTTTAGGTACATATGTGTGTCTTTGTATTTTGTGAGTGTGTGGATGACTACATTGGGTCATAAACTAAAGTAAAAAAAATAAAATAATTCATTTTACTGTTTTTTTTATAGGAGTTGGAATTTGAGAAAGCCCCTCTCTTCTCAAGAACTTCAAGAATAATGGAAAGTATGGCATTGACAAGTTTGACCAAATAGCTTCATACAGTACTTGTAATCGACGAGGCGTCAAGTGGTACCGAAAGGATCTTTTTTGAATTACTGACAGGCATGTCTATGGTGAATGCATTCAACATATATAAAGAACATACCAATTCAAAATCAAATATCAATAAATTCAGAGAAGACGTAGCCAGGACTTTATCATTTGGAAATGATGCCAACAGGAAGAGTCTACTGATACCCAAAGTAGCACATTTATTTAAAAGAACTGAAGAGAAAACTCGAAAGTAATGTAGAACTTGTTATATCAACCTAACAAAAGAAATGTCAAGAGCAGAAGCAAGAAAAAAGTAAGAAAAGTCCGAACATATTGCGATGGATGTGATGGAAAACCTGCAATGTGCCAAGAGTGCCATATTAAAAATCATAGTTTATAAGTTACTTATTTTTTTTTACAATGTAAAAGATTTCTAATAAAAAGTTTTTCATAATTTCCAATTGATGTATTTTTACTTAGGGGACGTCAGGCGCCGCGAAATTTTGTAGGCTTATGAATTTCAGCGCCGCAATCTCAATAAGCATACACAATTCAATATAAACTCGGTCCAAAAAGCCTGACACGGCCGTGCATGATAGTGGTACTGTCGATCATAAACGACTGACGACGCAAAATTATGCATATCAGTCGGTCAGTCATATACGACTGACAAAACGAAATAAAATAACCAAAATTTAGTATGCTGGCATTCAGAGTGTTAAGTTAACATCATACCCAATTTGGATATGGACCAATTACTGTTAACCCTCTGGGGTATTTGGGCAAGAAGTGCCATATAAGATGTATGATGCTGTTGAAATAAAGTGAAAAAAAAGCCTCTTTCAAGGCGTTGGTGGTTGTGTTGGTGATGAATATGGTTGGTACATTTGTTAAGAGTCCTTTTTGGAGGGGGTCGTGTCGTGAAATGCCGCATTTGGCCCATTTCAGCAAATCAATGTTGGATATTATTTTTCATAAAATATATTTTGTATAATTCGGAAAAAAGTTCGAATGAAATCTAGAGTGAAAACACTCGAAATATAGTATTGTAATCGCGAATTGCAGGGTTACGCCCCTTTGACAATTCCGACCGAAGGCGAGCCGCCATTCTAGACGCCGTCTCGTCTCGTATCGTACCGTATCTATCGTAACTTATCGTATCGTATTGTATCCTATCGTATCGTATGGTATCGTATCATATTGTATCGTATCATAATAATAATAATAATTTTTATTCACCGTTTTTGATACACTTGGTATATATGGTAAGTCAGTTTTAAGAAAATTAAGTAAAAATACAAAAAAATAAAAACGAGCACAGGTTTACCTATATATATACAAATACACATATATACTCACATACATAAAAGGTATGCGAGAACTTCACAACATTCACAAAATTGATCCTAATTAAAATTGGGAACAGTGATCGAAATTATTTGTGAGATTGTCAGTAAGGAAATCTTGATAACTATAATAGCATTTCACTAAAAGAAATTTTTTAATACATTCATGGAATATCTTATCACTTCTGATTCTTTTGACTACATTTGGTAACTTATTGAAGCAAGTAATGGCATTATAATGAGGGTTTTTTTTTTATCCGTTTCCGTTTCCTTTCGTTTCGTTTTGTTAATACTTACCTAGGTTTTTTTTACTATCGTTCGTTTTTCTTAAAAAACAACTATATTCCCGTCTACGGAAGGCCAAACAGCTATATTCCCGGGATTGAGATTGATTGAGAAGTATCCTTATCTGTTACCTGAAAAAATTTGAAATTTTAAGTAAGTAGTTTTGAGTTAACATCATACCCAATTTGGATATGGACCAATTACTGTTAACCCTCTGGGGTATTTGGGCAAGAAGTGCCATATAAGATGTATGATGCTGTTGAAATAAAGTGAAGAAAAAGCCTCTTTCAAGGCGTTGGTGGTTGTGTTGGTGATGAATATGGTTGGTACATTTGTTAAGAGTCCTTTTTGGAGGGGGTCGTGTCGTGAAATGCCGCATTTGGCCCATTTCAGCAAATCAATGTTGGATATTATTTTTCAAAAAATATATTTTGTATAATTCGGAAAAAAGTTCGAATGAAATCTAGAGTGAAAACACTCGAAATATAGTATTGTAATTGCGAATTGCAGGGTTACGCCCCTTTTGACAATTCCGACCAATGGCGAGCTGCCATTCTAGATGCCGTCTGTCTCGTATCGTATCATAATAATAATAATAATTTTTATTCACCGTTTTTGATACACTTGGTATATATGGTAAGTCAGTTTTAAGAAAATTAAGTAAAAAAAAAAAAAACGAGCACGGGTTTACCTACATATATATACAAATCACATATATACTCACATACATAAAAGGTATGCGAGCATTTCACAACATTCACAAAATTGATCCTAATTAAAATTGGGAACAGTGATCGAAATTATTTGTGAGATTGTCAGTAAGGAAATCTTGATAACTATAATAGCATTTCACTAAAAGAAATTTTTTAATACATTCATGGAATATCTTATCACTTCTGATTCTTTTGACTACATTTGGTAACTTATTGAAGCAAGTAATGGCATTATAATGAGGGTTTTTTTTTATCCATTTACGTTTCCTTTCGTTTGTTTTGTTAATACTTACCTAGGTTTTTTTTACTATCGTTCGTTTTTCTTAAAAAACAACTATATTCCTGTCTACGGAAGGCCAAACAGCTATATTCTCGGCTACGGATGGCCAAACAGCTATATTCTCGGCTACGGATGACATACAGCTAGATTTCTGGCTATATGTTGTCACTTTCTGAGGGGGATTGAGATTGATTGAGAAGTATCCTTATCTGTTCGGTTCATGTTACCTGAAAAAATTTGAAATTTTAAGTAAGTAGTTTTAAGTTAACATTATACCCAATTTGGATATGGACCAATTACTGTTAACCCTCTGGGGTATTTGGGCATGAAGTGCTATATAAGATGTATGATGCTGTTGGAATAAAGTGAAAAAAAAAGCCTCTTTCAAGGAGTTGGTGGTTGTGTTGGTGATGCATATGGTTGGTACATTTGTTAAGAGTCCTTTTTGGAGGGGGTCGTGTCGTGAAATGCCGCATTTGGCCCATTTCAGCAAATCAATGTTGGATATTATTTTATTCAAAAAATATATTTTGTATAATTCGGAAAAAAGTTCGAATGAAATCTAGAGTGAAAACACTCGAAATATAGTATTGTAATCGCGAATTGCAGGGTTACGCCCCTTTTGACAATTCCGACCGAAGGCGAGCCGCCATTCTAGACGCCGTCTCGTCTCTTATCTTATTTATTTATACTGATTACAAACAGACTATGTCTAATAACATGTATCAGTTGGAAAATTACAAACATACAGAAGCGAAGTATAACAATTATACAGATACAAACATATATATATATATATATATATTTATATTTGCGTTTATATAGGCCCGTTTCGGTACATACTGCCCACGAACCCAGACCAAATCCTACGACCTCAGACCCGGCTTCGGGCTTGACAAGGTTTTGCTATGTAAAACTGTCTAGGAGGGTTGGGACGCACACGGGACGAAATAATGGCCGGGTTCGGAAAAGCGGTGAAATGAAGTTTTTATACTGATTTAGTTCCATCACTGAGCTGTAGGGCGCTTCCGCTGGGGAAGCATATGGTATATAATGCCATGCATTTTACCGACGAATACCAACCCGAAATTTGGCAGCAGCGCCGTTTATGTGTTGACGAAGTTTCAGCAGCAAGTTTGAACCCTATTGTCGATATATTGTAATTTTTTATTATTTGAGGATACCTTTATTTCACGGAAAATTATATTTGAAAGACTAATTTGTTGACAGCTCTGTTCACTATATTCCTGAAGATTTGTCTACAAATAAACATTGAGCAACAAACAATTATTTGAAATGGATATTTTCAAAGTTCAGCTTTTGAAAAGCTTTTATTCAACTTGCTTTGTTCATATACCTGTTCAAAACTTGTTAGTGAATTTTGACCTACTTCTAGTCGTTTGATTAACTTGAAATTTGGCAGTTTTTCATAATTCAAGTGACAATGCATTATTAAATTTTTGTTAGCGGAAAAACAGAATGGCGGCTCCAAAATGTTGGGCAAATTATGTGATGATGGTCTGATTCTAATAAAAATTGGAATGTGGGAGTTTTTGGGATCGGAAATCATGATTATTTTGACAAAGTTCATAAATTCAATATGACGGCTCCAAGATGGCGTACGAGTTTTGTGATTATGGTCCGATTCTTTTGATAATTGGTATGTGGGGTTCCTTGGTATCGGAGGTGACGGAAGAGTTTTGTGATTATGGTCCGATTCTATTCAAAATTGGTGTGATGGTTTTTGGGGTCAAGAATTAAAAAAAAATTGGGAACGAGTTTTGTTGTTGAGGTCCGATTTCATTCAAAATTGGTGTGAGGGTTTTTGTGGTCGGCGATTATAATTTTTTTGTCAAAATTCATAAATTCAAGATGGCGGACGAGTTTTTTTATCATGTTCTGATTCTATTCAAAATTGGTGTGTGGGGATTTTTGAGGTCGAAGATTATGGATTTTTTGTCCAAATTTATCAATTTAAGATGGCGGAGAAGTGCTGTGATTTATTGGACGATTTTATCTATAAATGGTATCTAGAAATTGTTAAGGTCGGATAATATAATTTTTCGTTAAAATTCGATAATTCAAGATGACGGATTTAATGACTAAAAAGAATTGAATAAATATTATTGAAAATATTTTTCAATGACAAGCTTTCATTCTAATGCATTGAAAAGGAAAAATAACAGATTAAAAAGCTTGCCGCGCAATGTTTTCAGATAGAAAATAAAAAATTGGTATTCCTGCGCGACAAGCTTTTCAATCTGTTACACACAGATTAACCCACGTCACAAATTTGAAAAACTTATTTTTTCCTTTTTGGTGCGTTCGAATAATTTTTTTTTAATCACTTGATTTTGGAACAAATTTCATTGGGCTGAAAGTCTCATTATTATTATTATTACATGAAGGAAAGACACGAATCCAACCAGAATATATAGTTGCACTCTGTATTTGCTGTCTATTAGGTTCAAATGTTGCAATTGGAATTTTTCCCATTCAAATCGACTCTGAATTCCCAGGTGCTCTCCATTTGAGTGACCATGTATTATGACAATTTGTATGCAAAATTATCAAGATGGCGCCTCCATTTCTTTTCAAAATTGGCATCTAGGGGTTGTTGAAAACAAAGATGATTTTTTTGTAAAAGCTTAAGAACTCAAGATGACGGATTTTATTAATGACTGCAAAGAATCGAATAAAAATGAATAGAAAAAAAAATATGTTGAACTACCATGCAAATATTTTTTTTTCAAAAGTGTCACATATGTTATTCTGTAAATAAGTGATTCAAAAGCTTGTACTGCAAGGCTGATTCTTTAGATTTCAATTTGGGAATATTGTGCGGTTAGGTTTTGAATAAAGGAAATTATATTTTTTTTATGCATTTGTATGAAAGCTCGTATATTTTGTTTCATTTTCATGATGATTTGGATGATGGTGGTTATTTTCTCATTTACATTCTTCATGCATATGGAATCAAAGGAGAGTTAAATCATGTTTCATGTTGAATGACGCATGAGATCAAAAATAGCGGCAAATTCAATAATCGAAAAAAAAAAAGGAAAAATAATCCGAGGAAAATTTCCCGAATTGTTTTGGAAAAGTTTCCACTAACATCACTCGGAAAATCTAAAATATTTGTAAGGGTACTACACAAGTAATTCACAAATTATTAAAACATGTTATTAAAAACCAAATATTTGCCTCGTATAAAATTGTTGAAAGTAAAAAAGTCCCTTGAATTAGTAAAGAAAACTATAACCTACATTTCCAAATTCATTTGTTACGGTAGGTATTGAATACTAGGGTTTTAATCCTGATCCAATTTTTCTCCTGAAAATCATTAGGATTATGATTCATGAATTCGAGGCATTCATTTGTTTTTGAGCAATCATTTTCCCTATATGTTTTTTGAATTTCTCTAAACCAATTTTTTTCTGACGGAGCTTTCATTTTACCCGTCCACATACTTTTTTTCTAGTATTTTCAGATTTATTAATTTTTTTGCCTGTTTCTCCCCTTGTGTCTATTTCTTCTCGACTGTCCTTAATTTCATCTTGACTTCTCCCTTGCAGGAAATGCATTTATAAAAACAGTGACACATGTATTTATTTATCCCTTACAAAGTCCTCAAATACCAATTTTTATGACCCTAATTCGAAAACTAACAGAACCGTTATGCAAATTTTCACCTTCCATTTCACCCTTTCAGGGGTTGAATTTCTAAAAACACTGAAATATATATTTCTTCTATTCGTCACAAAGACTTCAAATAAAATTTTTTATGGCCCCAACTAGAAAATCAACGGAATTCGCATACAAACTTCCAATACCAATTTAACCTTCCTTTTCACACCCAAATAACAAATTTCATGATCCTCACTAACTATACAGACTAACTATACAGACCTACTATACAGACTTTAGGGTTGAAACTAACTATACAGACTTTAGGGTTGAATTTTCAAAAATTTTGAAACACATTTATCTTAATTTGTGAAGAAGGGCCCAAATACTAATTTCCATGACTCTAATTTCAAAACTTTACTTTCACTTTCACCCCCCTTCCCACCCACCATTTCACCCCTCTAGGGATGAAATATGAAAAAAAAATGCTGTCAAAATTTCAGCACTTATGTCCAGTGGTTTGATCTGAGCGTTGATAGTATAACAGTTAATCAGTGAGTCAGTTAGTCAGGACATGTAATTATATATGTACATATTACTCCAAACACGAGGTAGCTGCTGTGAACCGTTGAAGAGATCTCTGGAAGGTCTTTCATCTCCACCATCAGATTAATTCCGGTACTCTATTTTGTTGTAGTGTCATCAGAACAACATAATATGTGCTAAGTTTCAACAGAATCGGTTCACAGGTGTAGACTCAATAACTCATCCCCTATTTTTCTACCCTTAGAAGTGTGATTTCAAATTGATATGGGATCAACTTACAAGCATACCCTTTACTATAAAAAGAATAATCTGAATCGGATATCCCAGTACAAAGTTATACGTGGTAGAATCGGTTAGGAAGTGAAAATTCAGTGGGTGAACCAACAATCATTTTTAATTTTCCTACCCTAAGAAGTGGATTGTTTTTTCAAATCCACCTGGAACCAACTTCGAATCATACCATGTCCATCAAAATAAAAATCATCAAAATCGGACCATTGTGCAAAAAGTTATGAGAGGTCATACAAAAAAAAATATATACGCGTCGACTAGAGTACCTCCTCCTTGTTTTTCGTCGGTTAAAAATGAATCCCATAAACTAAAACAGAAAAATTCTGTAACTAATAGTTATACGTAAAAAAAGGAGTAAAGAAAGAAAGAAAGTGTTTTACCATAATACATATCGATAACAATTTCGTGATCTATTCTAATAGAAAATTATAAATTGAATGCAGAACAGTTTTAAGATGCTTTTGGAATATATTGGTAGGATAGTAAAAATGTTCAAGTGGGTATTACATACGAAATTAAAAGAATTCATCGATCTCATCAAACGATAGTTATTGTAGTAATTGCTATTAGAAGTTTTCATGTGGAAAATTAGTCTATCGCTTGTTATGTAGGGACTTCAATTAATTGAATACTCAGAGATTGGTTAGCGTAAACAAACAGTATTTTAGAAAATTTCCTCCGGATACATAATCGTACAAGTTTATTAAATCTGAGGTTCTCATCATAACATTTGAAATGCCGATGGCAAAAATGTAGTTTAGATTTTTTACAATTTTTTTCTGGACATAGTCGATACGTAAGATGTATTTGTCATACATAGGGTATAATTCAATTAAATTCCAATATAGGTATTACCATAGAGTTAAACATTGTTATAACATAGAGATGACTTTAAAATTATTTGGTATTTCTAGGCTGAATCCGACAGCTTTCAATGCCTACCTAACGATAACCTCAACATGGCTTTCTAACGGATTTTTTTTTATCCAGGATGACCCATAGGTCCTTTCCTTGATCTTCGGATTATAGTATCTGTTATTTATATAAAGATTTGTTGTCAAAGGAGTTGTGAACACTTCGATAAGATAATTCGGGAACATTTCTGTATATTGAGAACGAGCCTATTGGTTGTGAAGTATTTTGAAAAACGATTTAGATCATTCTGAAGGTCTAAGTAGTCCACGTTGTCTTTGATTCCTCCGTGAATTTTTTGATCATCCACGTATGATAATATTTTAGATGCAATTAAACATTTTTCTATGATACTTAGAAAAATACTGAGTAGTAAGGGACCTAGGTGTGATCTATGTGGTACACCTGAGGTAATTACTGTTTCATGCGATTGAGAGTTATTCAAGGCAATAGTTGGTATCTGTTAGAAATATAAGAGTTGAGAAGCCTCAATACATTGCCATATACACCAATATTTCCATGTTTCGTAACCAGAGTTGGATGATGTACTATCGAATGCCATTCACAATTAAACTGACATACAGAGGAACTAAGTTGATAATAACTGATGAAAAACCTTTTCGAAGACAAGCTTTTATTTAGGCCGTGTACTAAAACGTATAAAATAAGTTTGAGTCATCGCTGACAATGATTTGATTATTTTTATTTAGTTTTAAAAAGCTTGTCAGGAAAATAGGTACCAAATAATCTGATTGGGCAGTGATTGGTTGGTAAGTAAGAACTTCTCAAAGTATATAACTCCTACAAATATTCATAAAAGTAGGTACCAATTAATTTCAATTTCATTGTTTGGTAAGTAACAATTTGTTTAAGTATTAATTTCATTACAATTCTCGTGACAAGCTTTTTGAAACTAAATAATTCAACAAAAAGTAATCGTATTATTATCAGCGATGACTTAAACTTATTTTATAAGTTTTATCACACGGCTTAAACGAAATCTTGGCTATAAATTTTTTATTGAATATTCAATTTTTTGCTTCTTAGTTAGTTTGCCTTGATCTGTTCATTTCTAATAGAGCATCATTATTACAAGGTCTCTTCCCTGTGAGTTTTGAGCTGAATGAAATCATGATCTCTGACAACAAAAACTCCCACACATCAATTTTGAATAGCATCTGACCATAATCACGAATCTCCTTCACCATTCTGAAGTTGCCATCTTGAATTTATGAATTTCGACAAAATTTAATAATATTTGACCCCGAGAACCCCACATACCAATTATGAATCGAATCGACCATAATCACAAAACTCGTCCGCTATATGGGAGCCGTCATCTCATGAATTTTGACAAATATTTTATAATCTCCGACCCGAATACTTCCCACATCCCAATTTTGAATCAAATAGGACCAAAATTACAAATCTCGTCCGCTATCTTGAAGTCGCCATTTTGTTTTTTCTAACAAAATTCCATAATGCATTGCCCCGAATTATGAACATCTGCTAGGTCGGTCAAAATTCACCTACTAGATTTCAACCAAACTAACAAACGAACGAACTAATCAACAAAATGAAACTGAATAAAAGCTTGTAAAAATCATTAAATATCCTGAAATAAAAATTATTTTTCATGGACTGAAATGGACAGAAGTCAACTGAACAAAATTTAATGGAAATTTTGCTAGTTAATTTTCCTCGCGTGTTGTGTTGTGAAAATAAAACATTCTCTGTGCAATTTGATCATAATATATTTGAAAAGAGCGGCAACACTGCCGGGTCTGTGAACGTGGATTAAATGTCAGAAATTGTATGTAATGGCTTGAGAACGCGTAAAATATAATGGGCTTTGAACGGACATAAACTATACAATTATATTTTTTTTCACTTTTTTTACCCCTCTCAATTCCAGTTATTTTTGGGGATTGTAATAAATGTAGAACACCAAAATGTTTGTTGAAATCATGAATATTTCTAGTGGGTCTGTGGTAGTCTGATAATTGTAATGGTCTGACAACGTGGGTTAAATCTGTATATATATATATATATATATATAAACAATATTAAAACTATTAAAATATTTAAAATTAATGTACAAACATCACAAGGCAGTCATACTATCCTGGTTGTATCTCAAATGGGAGAGTAGTGAGGTCTTAGAGATATTAAGGAAATCAATTTCTCCTGTTCTCAAGAGGTTGTCAACACTGACTAAGCATTTGTTAATGGGGGCGCTTAAATTGTGGATTTTAAAGGGGCTATTTCTGATTCTCAGTCTTATGTCTGGTACGTTGAAGTGAATGTTCATCAGTATATCAGGTATATTGATCAAGTTGTGTAAGATATCAAAGAAGAAAATAATCTGATCCTTTCACGTCGTTCGCTCAAAGTTATAATTTCAAAATCTCTCCTTTGGTTTTCGTAGGATATACGCAATGGGTATATTCCATATTTTGAAGTGCACGGATCTTAGAAATTTTTTTGAATTTTTCAAGCATATCAGAATATGTTATGGTCTCAGGGTTCCAAATAATACAGCAGTACTCTAACTTAGATCTAACATAGGAATTAAATAGTATTATAGATGTTTGGTATTTAAAATCATGGCTTGATCTCAAGATGAAGCTGAGTTTTCTGTAGCACTCAAAGCTAATTCTGCTAATATGTTCATTGAACGACAATGTTTTAGTAAAACAACACCCAGATCCTTGATTCTATCTAGAAATTCCAGCTCTGACATCATTGATGGTATAGTTTCCGACTATTTCTATTTTTTCTAGTGTATGATACTATTTTACATTTTGACTCATTTAGTGATAGGTCATTATCATCGCAGTACCTACAGATTGCATCAATTATATCTTGGAACTTTTTGTGTCTTCTACTGATGTTATTTTGAGAAACACTTTCAAGTCATCTGCATATAGAAGAAATTTTGTATCTTCAAGATAGTCATTGATATCATTAATGAAACATGACAAAAAAGCAACGGTCCCAGTATCGAGCCTTGGGGTACACCCGAGGTACTAGTAAAACCTCGGACTGACAGTTATTATATTTAACAAAGTTAGACGATTTGTCAGATATCGATTTCATAAATGCACTAATTTTTCATCGAATGAAAATGATGTTAACTTATTCAGCAAAACATTGTGATTTATCCTATCAAATGCTTATCGATCAGATCAAATCGATCATATCGTATCATAATAATAATTTTATTCCACCGTTTTTGATAATTTGGTATATATGGTAAGTCAGTTTTATGAAAATTAAGTAAAAATACAAAAAAATAAAACGAGCACAGGTTTACCTATATATATACAAATACACATATATACTCACATATATAAAAGGTATGAAGCATTTCACAACATTCACAAAATTGATCCTAATTGAAATTGGGAACAGTGATCGAAATTATTTGTGAGATTGTCAGTAAGGAAATCTTGATAACTATAATAGCATTTCACTAAATTTTTAATACATTCATGGAATATCTTATCACTTCTGATTCTTTGACTACATTTGGTAACTTATTGAAGCAAGTAATGGCATTATAATGAGGGTTTTTCTTTTATCCGCTTCCTTTCGTTTCGTTTTGTTAATACTTACCTAGGTTTTTTTACTATCGTTCGTTTTTCTTAAAACAACTATATTCCCGTCTAAGGAAGGCCAAACAGCTATATTCCGGCTACGGATGGCCAAACAGCTATATTCTCGGCTACGGATGGCCTACAGCTAGATTTCTGGCTATATGTTGTTCACTCTTTGAGGGGGATTAAGATTGATTGAGAAGTATCCTTATCTGTTCGGTTCATGTTACCTGAAAAAAATTTGAAATTTCAAGTAAGTAGTTTCACGTTAACATTATACCCAATTTGGATATGGACCAATTACTGTTAACCCTCTGGGGTATTTGGGCATCAAGTGCCATATAAGATGTATGATGCTGTTGAAATAAAGTGAAAAAAAAGCCTCTTTCAAGGCGTTGGTGGTTGTGTTGGTGATGAATATGGTTGGTATATTTGTTAAGAGTCCTTTTGAGGGTCATGTCGATATGCCGCATTTGGCCCATTTAGAAATTTTGTTGAATATTATTTTCATAAAATATATTTTGTATAATTGGAAAAGTTCGAATGAAATCTAGAGGAAAACACTAAATATAGTATTGTAATCGAATTGCAGGGTACGCCCCTTTGACAATTCCGACAGGCAAACGCCATTCTAGACGCCGCCTTGTCTCGTATCTTATCCCGATCGTAACTTATTGTATCGATTGTATCCTATCGATCGTATGGTATCGTATCGTATGGTATCGTATCATATTGTATCGATCATAAAAAAATTTTTATTCACCGTTTTTATACACGGTATATTGGTAAGTCAGTTTAGAAAATTAAGTAAAAATACAAAAAAAAACGAGCACAGGTTTACCTATATATATACAAATACACATATATACTCACATCATAAAAGGTATGCGAGCAATTTCACAACATTCACAAAATTGATCCTAATTAAAATTGGGAACAGTGAACGAAATTATTTTGTGAGATTGTCAGTAAGGAAATCTTGATAACTATAATAGCATTTCAATAAAAGAAATTTTTTAATACATTCATGGAATATCTTATCACTTCTGATTCTTTTGACTACATTTGGTAACTTATTGAAGCGGTAATGGAATTATAATGAGGGTTTTTTTTATCCGTTTCCGTTTCCTTTCTGCTTCTGTTTTGTTAATACTTTACCTAGTTTTTTTACTATCGTTCCGTTTTTCTTAAAAAACAACTATATTCCCGTTCACGGAAGGCCAAACAGCTATATTCCTGGATTGAGATTGATTGAGAAGTATCCATCTGTTCGGTTCATGTTACCTGAAAAAATTTGAAATTTTAAGTAAGTAGTTTAAGTTAACATCATACCCAATTTGATATGGACCAATTACTGTTAACCCTCTGGGGTATTTGGGCAAGAAGTGCCATATAAGATGTATGATGCCGTTGAAATAAAGTGAAAAAAAAGCCTTTCAAGGCGTTGGTGGTTGTGTTGGTGATGAATATGGTTGGTACATTTGTTAAGAGTCCTTTTGGAGGGGTCGTGTCGGAAATGCCGCATTTGGCCATTTCAGCAAATCAATGTTGGATATTATTTTTCATAAAATATATTTTGTATAATTCGGAAAAAGTTCGAATGAAATCTAGAGTGAAAACAATCGAAATATAGTATTGTAATCGCGAATTGCAGGGTTACGCCCCTTTTGACAATTCCGACTGAAGACGAGCCGCCATTCTAGACGCTGCCTCCTCTCGTCTCGTATCGTATCATAATAATAATAATAATTTTTATTCACCGTTTTTGATACACTTGGTATATATGGTGAGTCAGTTTTAAGAAAATTAAGTAAAAATACAAAAAAATAAAAATGAGCACAGGTTTACCTATATATATATATATATATACAAAATACACATATATACTCACATACATAAAAGGTATGCGAGCATTTCACAACATTCACAAAATTGATCCTAATTAAAATTGGGAACAGTGATCGAAATTATTTGTGAGATTGCGAAGGAAATCTTGATAACTATAATAGCATTTCACTAAAAGAAATTTTTTAATACATTCATGGAATATCTTATCATTTCTGATTCTTTTGACTACATTTGGTAACTTATTGAAGCAAGTAATGGCATTATAATGAGGGTTTTTTTTTATCCGTTTACGTTTCCTTTCGTTTCGTTTTGTTAATACTTACCTAGTTTTTTTTTACTATCGTTCGTGTTACTTAAAAAACAACTATATTCCCGTCTACGGAAGGCCAAACAGCTATATTCCCGGCTACAGATGGCCAAACAGCTATATTCTCGGCTATCGATGGCCTACAGCTAGATTTCTGGCTATATGTTGTCACTCTTTGAGGGGGATTGAGATTGATTGAGAAGTATCCTTATCTGTTCGGTTTATGTTACCTGAAACAATTTGAAATTTTAAGTAGTTTTAAGTTAACATTATACTCAATTTGGATATGGACCAATTACTGTTAACCCTCTGGGGTATTTGGACATGAAGTGCTATATAAGATGTATGATGCTGTTAAAAGCCCTTTCAAGGCGTTGGTGGTTGTGTTGGTGATGAATATGGTTGGTACATTTGTTAAGAGTCCTTTTGGGGGGGGTCGTGTCGTGAAATGCCGCTTTTGGCCCATTTCAGCAAATTAATGTTAAATATTTTTTTAAAAATATTTTTGTTTTTCAAAAAAGTTCGAATGAAATCTGAGAAAACCCGAAATATAGATTGTAATCGCAATTGCGGGTTTTCCCCCCTTTGAAATTCCGACCAAACGAGCGCCATTCTAGACGCCGTCTCGTATCGTAACGACTTATCGTGACTATCGTGATTTATCAGACGATAAAGGGTAAAAACGTATCATATGATCGACATAATAATAATAATTTTATTCACCGTTTTTGAAAAAATTTGGTATATATGGTTTTGTTTTAAGAAAATTAAGAAAAATACAAAAAAAAAAACGAGAATTTACCTATATAAAAAAAAATTAAAATTTTAAAAATTTTGGGGTAAAAGATTTCCAACATTTCAAAAATTGACCCCCAAAAAATTGGGAACAGTGATCGAAATTATTTGTAAATGGCAAAAGGAAACTTGATAACTATAATAGCATTTCATAAAAAAATTTTAAACATTTCATGGAATATCTTATCATTTGATTTTTTGACTACTTTTGGGAATTTTATTGAACAAGTAAGGGCATTATAATGATTTTTTTTATCCTTTCGTTTCCTTTGTTTTGTTTTGTTAATTTTTCCATTTTTTTTAAATATCGTCGTTTTTTTAAAAAACAACTATTTCCCCGGGGGCCCCTTTTCCCTGAATGGAAAATACCCCAAAACCCAGCCCTTATATTTTCCTTTTTTGGGGATTGAGATTGTTGAGAATACCCTTTATTTTTCCTTTTGAAAAAATTTTTAAAAAAGAAAGTTTTTAAAAATTTATCCCAAAATTTGGTTTTGGGGCCAATTCTGTTAACCCTCGGGGTTTTCAAAGGTAAAAAGGAAATGCTGTTAAAAAAGGAAAAAACCCTTTTTCGGGGGGGTTTTTGGGTGTTGGTGATGAATATGGTTGGTACATTTGTTAAGATCCTTTTGGGGGGTTGGGGTTTCCCCCCTTTTTTTTTTTTAAAAAAAAATTTTTTTTTTTTGGCTTTTTTTGATTTAACAAATAAGGGAAATTTTTTTTTTTAATTTAAAAAAAAAGCCGTAAAACAGACCCCCCTTATTTTTGTATGTTTAAAATTTAAAATTTTTTTCCCTTTTTGGGAAATTTTTTTGGAAGGGAAAAAAATTAAGTAAAAAATCAAAAAAAAAAGGCCGGTTTCCTTTTTTTCCCTTTTCCTCAAAAATATTTTAAAATTAAAATTACCTAAAAATTAAAATTTAAAAAAGGAAAATTTTTAAAAATTTTTAAAAATTTTCCCAAAAAAAATTTTTAAAAAATTTATCATTTCTGATTCTTTTGACTCTTTGGGGAACTTATTGAAGCAAGAATGGAATAATAATGGGGGTTTTTTTTTTCCTTTACCTTTTCCCTTTCTTTTTTTTAATACTTACCTTTTTTTTTTTTACTATCGTTCTTTCCCCTTTAAAAAAACTATATCCCGCTAGGAAAGGGGGCCCAAACAGCAAAATCCCCAGGATCCAAAAAGCTATTTTCTGGGCAAGAGGCCCAGTAGATTTCGGGTTTTATATGTTGTTTTTTTGGGGGTTTGAGATTGATTGAGAAAGTACCTTTCTTCTTTTGTTACCTAAAAAATTTAAATTTTTTTAAGAAAAGGGTTAACATTATACCCAATTTGATGGGGACCATTACGTTAACCCTGGGGGGTATTTGGGCATAAAGGGCTATATAAGATGAGATGTTTTTAAAAAAAGCCTTTCAAGGCGTTGGTGGTTTTTTGGGGATAAAAGGGGGGACGTTAAGAGCCTTTTTGGGGGGGGTTGTGGAAAATGCCGTTTGGGCCCATTTCAAAATAAATGTGAATTTTTTTCCCAAAAAATAATTTAATGGGTTGGAAATCAAAAAAACAAAAAAAAAAAAGT